>JAGFMJ010000060.1:0-97876 GCA_021030925.1 Trypethelium eluteriae
CCCCTAATCTGCCCGCTCCCCCTCGGCGGCGCCATCGACCCCTCCAGCTTCACCGACGCCGACCCGGCACACACGCTGTACCTCGTCTACAAGATCGACGGCAACGCCCTCGGCCACGGCGGCGAATGCAGCAACACCGTCGCGCCGCAGCAGTCCACGCCGCTGATGCTGCAGCGTCTGACTCCTGACGGGCTGGGCGTTGCGGAGGGGGCCGCGCCTACGCAGCTGCTGGATCGGGGGCTGGGGGATGGGCCGTTGGTGGAGGCGCCGGTGCTGGTGAGGAGTGATGAGGGCGTGTACTTTTTGTTTTTCTCGAGTGGGTGTACGAGGGCGGACGATTATAAGATTGAGTATGCGACGGCGGAGGCGGTGGCCGGGCCGTATGTTAGGGCGGGGACGCCGTTGGTGCAGACGGGTGATTTTGGTGGGTTGGTGGCGCCGGGGTCGGTGAGTGTGGTGAAGGGGAACGGAGGCGTGGAGTGGTTGATGGGGTTTGCGGCGAGGGTGCAGAGTGCGCAGGGGGGTGTGCGGGAGTTGTTTGTTACGGGACTGGAGATGGATGGGAAGAGCGCGAAGGTGGTGGAGCTGGGGGGGTCATAGGGGGGAAGAGGAGGAAGAGATCGTGGGAGGTGTGAGAGGCACGTGGGTGACGGAAAAAGCCAGAGTATCACTGGACGAGTTGAGACATCTGGGACAAATGGCAAGAAGCAGAGGTCGTACGACAATTGAGTCAATTATGATAGAGCAAGTGGTGGGAGGACTGGAGTATGAACGCGTCCTGAGCGCTCGAGAGACCTGGAGACAGATCGATGGAACTGTACCTCAAGGAGCAGATGACAATGCTGCGAGGCACCAAAACGGGCCTCAATGGAAACACAACTCCTGCGCTGTTGACGTGACGATCTTCATAGCGATACAATTGGATATCGCCCGAACTAAATCGATCAACGCCGTTCGCTGTTTTATGCGAAGATATCACAACCGGGACTTTTACTCAACACCATCGTGCTCACCTTATGGGACACTACAACGTCCACAACTTTTCGGGAGTGAGTATGACCCAGGATCCGAAGATTTGAAGAGATTGTTGTATGGCCTGATTGTGTATATGAAAGGGTTGGATAATCGTGGATATGGTTGCTAGACTACTCTCTGGGAAAATAGGGTGGGTGTTAAACTTGCAATCTCAATTCAGCTTGCAAAGTGGCAGGCACACAATCGCATAATTTAAACATAAATGTTTGGACAGGAGAGTCACAGAACAGCTCGTTGAGCTATATCATGAATTCGTAAGGTATCACGATTACCGCTTAGCTAGGCTCGTATCAAGAGTGTTCACTATCTTGAAAATCATAGCAGGTCTCCTCAAGTCTAGTTTGAGACCTTGTCCGGAACGTCCTTGCCAGTGCTCTTCTCAAACTGCCCCCGTGCAGCATCGGTCTGTCTTATATATCAGTACCATTCTCTAAAAAATAAAGCCACGGAGTTAAATCGGAACCAGACTTACAATCTTCTCGTTGGTGCTCCTGTACTTCGCAGAATCCACGCCAAATTTACCTTCAACGCTGTCAAGACCTGTACGCATATTCGTCAGTACGTGCACGAAAGTAAGAGAGGACTGTTCTTGGGAAGAGGCCATTACCTTTGTCGGCATAATCCTCTTTCTGTCCACCTGGAGCAGCCCCAGAGGAAGATCCCCCAGTGGCACCTTTCGCCTTGTTAGCGAGGTCTTTGATCTTGTCCATGGTGAGTTTGTGTTTAGATGAACTCGGAAAAGTGTAAGATGAGGAAATGTTATTCGATGAATTGATTTTTGGAAGATGAGAAACTGCCTGATCAATAGACCATGCACAATGCGGGGGGCAATGTCTGAGGCTTTATACCCTGGTTAGGGAAGCATGGGAAGCCAAAACAAGGACGGAGGAATGCCAAGACTTGTTGCGTCATTGGTCCGGATGCCGCCGCTGAGGAGATCGGCGCTAGTTCAGTGGTCCAGTCATACAACACTACTAGGTACTGTACGGAGTACTGTACTGGAGATTTGGGAATCTCACCTAAGTGTCTGGAGAGGTTTTTGGTGCTAAACGTGCCAAGCTGGAGCTTGTGTTTCGGTGAAGGTGAAGGGCCTGGGAGACCTGATTCGTTCCGCCTCTTTTTTGCATCAGGCTCTAAGGTTGCTGCACTCTCGGGCACCTCTCCCTTCCTCTTCTCGCCACGGTGTCTTGACCCCTTTTCGTGATATCGATAATTGTTTTCAACGTCACAAGGTAGTATCTTAGGAACTTCGTGTGGTCTACCGAACATTGACATGACCAAAGCGCGCAGAAAATCTGCATTAAAAGCTTCGATCTCGTTCGTCGGCTTCATCCAACTCTTTTCGCCGTGCCAAACGTACTGATCCAGAAGGAGCCGTCTCACAGGGGAACCCTGGCGTGTATTTTCCCAGATGGTATTGACAGCAGGCGGTCCGGGGAACCAGCGATTGCCATCTTCATCGAACACTTTGGTACGCTCCATGATGGCATTTACCACGGTATTCAGAAAGTGTACATCTTGCAGCTTCTCTGCCAGTATAATTGCACGAGCCAATAAAAGCGTTTCGCCTTGACTCTTAAGGTATTCCCTCGACGCATCGTTATCGGATGAAATACTCCAGATCTTCTTCTTATCGCTATATAGCCAAAGCACGTATAGCTCGAGTGCATCGCAGTCATCTTCTGGCATCTCAACGACTCGAGTCTGACCCCTCTTTTGCTTTTCCTTGAGGGCAGTCCGGAAGAATGGGCAGCTTGATGCAAGGAGTTCTTCGTGAACATAGAACTCCTTGGCAGCGGGACCGACGACGACTTTCACGATATTGCCTAAAACCCTTTGGATGATCAGTCCGACAAATCCTAAAACCATGAGAGTCCATGAGTGCTCGATAGTTCGACATACATGGGCGCACAGGTCATCCTTCCTCGGGTTTTGTCCATTGACATCTTGAGGACTGATAGATGAGACAGAAGACATCTTCATGGATGGCAACTACCAGAAGAACTGAACTTAGCCGAGGATATGACTCATGATTCGCTGTGAAAAGTATAATCGCTGTGTGATAGAGTCTGGAAGCGGAATGTGCACCTCACAGTGAACACACTCGGTTTGAGTGTCATAGCACGAAAAATGGCCCACCAACACGAATTGCCTACTGGAGATTTCCTAGCTTGTAGGAGCGGAAATAGGATTTACAAGTAGCTGCTCTTGCAACTCACCTCTCGATCCGTCAACGAAAATGAGTATTTCTAAATTCTTACCCGGGACTTCTTCGATTGTGTAGGTAGAAATACGAAGCAAAATTCCCTTACATGTGACCGTTAACATATATCTAGATGTTCTTATACTCCTGATCTTCAGCAGAGGGGCGAATGGTATATTCCTTAAGTGCGTCATTGCTGTGAAACAAATCTGTGATTGGGGTACTGACTTAACCTACAAAAAATGCCCTTGCCCTTTGGGAGTTCGGGGGGCGTTTCTGTAGCAACCCCATGCTTCATTTTTGTCCTTCATTCAGTCCAGTCTTCTACTACTATTTTCTTCAATACGCTTTTCCCGCAGAGTTTTGTTCTTTCCCCTACCTCTATTAGCCTTGATTCAATTGAACGTTCGCTAGGGCTAGAAAGAGAAAAGGCGAAGCTCGATGGTCATAGTGGAAATCGAGGTTGTGCACTTCCTGCTTCTCACATCGATAAATGAATGAAGTACAAATGCATCGTAAGGAGCGGAAATAAGCTGCTACTCTTATACCTTACCCTTCTTCCTTGCTCCCTATTCTGAACTCTTTTACTAGGTAAAGACTAATACCTCTCCAACTTGAAGTAGAGGCCGTGAACACCCGTAAAGGTAAAACAGCGAACACGCTGGGATTTTGGCTGCGCGCCCGTGCCTCATTACTTCTGATACCGTCTAATGGCATAATTAATTTCCGCAGTGTCTGATTTAGAAGCAGCGTCGTGAAAGAGCCACTATCGTGGTCCTCCTGAAGGCACTAGTGCATCCGAAATTTGAGCTGGCTCTAAAAGAGACATATATGTTCTATTTCAATAGGCGCCTATCTTAGGTAGGTAGAGATAATCATTGGCAAGCATACGATCCATCATACTCGCACTCCTTCTCGCGTAGTTGAGTATCCCATCCTTCACAAGGCCTCTCCTATCGAGAACTTCAGCCTAACGAAGGTGAAACTTGAATGAGTACTTAATCCATATGTTCCCGCATGCGCTTATTACACGGCTGATCTTTTGCATGATGATGGTACTTGCATTTATTTTGATCGCGGTCTGGAGCCGTCCAATCTGGTCGTTTCCGGATCTGGCTCATTTCCCGGATCACGTCCACTAGAAACTCTTTGCTATACTCCTCGTAGATCCAGCTCGAGTCTGCATAGTAAGCGAATTGTTCGACGATCAGACGCCGGATGGGAGCATTCCACGCGGTATTTCCCCAGATGTAGTTGATCTCCTGATTTTGAAACATATATTCGTTCATATTTTCGTCTTTGACGTTGGTAAACTCCAAAATCGCATCAATAATACAATCTTTGAACAGATCGTCTAGGAGCTTGTCCCCAAGGCAGTAGGCTTTGCCGATGAGCATTGTTTCTTCGCAATTCGCAAGAGTCTCACTGAGAGGCCTCGCGTCATGCGTTCGCGGCGCACTCCATACCTTCCCGCTGTACAGCTACTGAATGTAAATCTGAAATGCTTCGGGATCATCATAATGAAGCGAGATTGTCCGGGTCTCCGCTTCTGTCCAGTCTTTGCTCAAGGCCGCGTCGAAATAGGATGAACAAGAACGTAGTAGGTCCTCATGGACGCAGAACTCCTTTCCCTTCTCGGCCTTCCCCACTAGGATAGTGACAACACTTCCACAGACCCTAAAAATTATAGTCAGCATAATCAATGTAAGGAAAGACGTTGGATTTACTTAGGAGCGAGATCAGTTGGCCTACGGACGTTTCGAGTCTCCATATTTGCTTTTGTGGTGGTTTACCTGTCAATGTTTGGTCAAATTTGGAGATAATCCACTGAGTGTAGGGAGAAAAAGAAGACACAAGGATCGCAGCGAAGCTGTTTCGAAAGAATTCGACGATTCTCGCCGCGTCATACGTCGTGTAAAAGAGAGAGAAAGAAGAGAGGCAGGCTCACTCCGCACAAGTTGTTGCTGTGAATATCGAGAGCGTCGTTGTGAGAAGCAGAAAGTGAAGAAGATCTCATGAGGATACTGAAGGACAGCCTGAAATACCTCACATGTTACGTCATTCATCGATGCTATCGATTCTGGCAGGTGGAGCACAGCTCGGCTTGGAGGCAGTCACTAGAGACGGGAGCAGAAGGCAGTCTCATCCCTACTCGCTATGTATATAGCTTCTAGCTATCACCTAGATTCTAGAGAATCCATCCTCTTCTCCGATTCCTTGCCATCATAGAGACTAGAGCACGTCGTCACCTGAGAGGCCAGCGAACTTCTATACCCGCTTAGACCCTGTCAATTCTCTAGTCGAAAAACAGTCTACTGAATACTAAAAGACTCATGACATTACTCTGCTTGATTCTTTTTGAGCCTACTGCTTCCTATCACCACTAGCAAGAAAAGTCTCTGCCTGAACTTCATTCAAGCAAAACCATTTCAAGAAAGGGCAAAGAGCCCCGAATTCATGCGGTCGAATTACACTTAGAAGCCATGAAGGCTTCTGAGTTCTATCGCCGAGAACCTCTTCTGGCAAAATTTGGGCACGTACGTAAACAATGCAGTTGACGAAAGAAAAACAAGGTGGCACATAGCACAAAGCATGCAATACTCGTGTTGCCCAACGAAAGACGAGAAAAGCTTTACCACTGCAGAGGTAAATCTTCTGTAGTTACTTAGACAGGAGAGATAAGATTGGTTCGAATGCGAAATGGTTTCGGACGGGCAGTAAGATTGCCAAACACCTTGTAGGGGTCTTTTCAGATCTTTGGTCTCAAACTCCAAACCTCGATCAGAGATTGATTGAATAGCAAGTCTAAAGACACCCGTTGGGAGAGCGAGAAGAGTTGAGAAGAGGGATTGAGGCTTGGTACTAATGAAAGTGACATGGGGATGCTCTTACGTTTTCGTATGCCAGGAGTATCAAAGAAGAATTAAGGAATCATACACAGTATCTGAAATGGATATTAGGTGAAAGATGAGAGAAGAGATATCTGACAATTAGATTCTTACTCCGCATAACTTGGGAGGCCCCAGGCACGATCTAGAATATGGCCTAAATACCGCAAAGCCACACATTTACTTTCATTGGAAAAGATTAAACACAAATCAGAGCCCAACCATACTGAAAAGCATACCAGACAGCTGACATCCTGTCATTCCGTACGCATGCGTTTGAGGGTTCGGTCTCCAGGCCCAGGGCTACTTTGTAGCTGGTCTGCATCTGCTCCCTCCTGCTTGTAGCAAGCCTTAGTGCCATGCTCGTGATATGCACAGGTACTCTCTCGGCGGAAAGGAGCGCGCTCGAAGATGGGGTTGCTCCGGTACTGTAAGAGGCCCGCGACGAAGTCTTGCAAGAACTCGAGACAGTCTGATTGCTTCACCTGGGTCGCATCAGGAGCGTGGAGCCAGACATAGTAGTCGACCACCAATCTGCGCATGGATGAGCCCTTGGGAGTGTTCTCCCAGAGGAACTTAATGATTGGTAGATGCGGCAACCACATATCTTTTTCGAGCGATCTGAGAGCGATGAAGGAGTCAACCAGGCTATCTTTGAATGAGACGTCTTGCAGCTTCTCTCCCAGGCAGTAGGCTTTGATAATCAAGTCCATCTCGTCTATGAAGTCCCATCCATTCCTGTTGCTACTCAGAGGTGTGGAGCAATGAATTCTGTCTGTGTAGAGCCATTGTACATAAAGCTTGAATACTTCTGGATCATCATCGGGGAGAGTAACGCGTCTCTCACGCGCTTCAGCCCAGGGCTTGCTAAGGGCTGCCTCGAAAAAGCGTGACTTTGAGCGAAGGGCGTTTTCGTGAATGACGAACCTTTGAGCCTCCGGGCCCACCAAGACAGTGATCGGGTCAGAATCGAAGTACCTTGTAAAGTTTAGCATACATAACGCAGGGGCCAGGACACGGTTGATCTGACTTGAATGCTGCGGATTGTAGGTTTCGATTCCTTATCGGGGTCGTAGTATGTTCGTTCTTCGTCGCATTTCCAAAGGGCTTAGGGGCTCTAATTATGGGTCCTGCAGGATTGTTGGTGGAAGTAGGTTGAGGTACCTGGTAGATCTGTTGAGGGGCCGTGGAACCTGGTACCCAGTGATAGTATGAGATAGAGTGCGAAGACATTGTGAGCTCGCCAAGAGTTGTGCAAAACTTACGCAGCTTGGTTTGCAGGCTCCACTTCACATGCAGGACTCGCAATAGATAAGTGAGCTCAAGCTCTGTGACGTGCGCATGAGCGCAAAGGCGTCGAGGAAGTGATTGCCCAGGGATTGTACTCACCTGCATTCTTAAAGTCCTTTCCGTTTCGAGCTTATTGATTCTGGCCAAAGTTTTGACCGGAAGCCATCAAGCCCTATGGTTCGAACGGTTAGTGATCAGCCCAACAAAGCAGAATTCAAGCTTAAATCCTTACTGGTACTGAAGATGTGCAATAGCCGCCCCTCGGAGCATCGTCCGGACTCCGTAACTAAGGAGCGCGTGCTCAAGAAGTAGTAGTGGGGCCTCCCCTCAATTTGCTCCCTGGACACAGATTCTGCTCTCTTCAAATCACCCAAATATAGAAAGAATCTCGGTGGCCGCTAACCCGAATGTAATAGTCATGTTGATAAAGACATGATAGGCTGCCAACATCAAATCATTACTAAAATCAAGCCTCCACCCCAACCAGCTACTACTTCATTTATAGTAGTAAAAAAGAGCCGAGATTATCTCACCCCAATAACTGCATGGATATCTTCTCAAGCTTCTAATCCTTCGCATAGCTGTTTCACATCAGGCAGCTTAGCCGAGATATGAGGGTCATTGTAGCTCCAAGGCACCCAGGCTACAGTGACGGCGCCAAAGCCTACTCTTTCATTCCTTCCTTCTCAACTCTTGCTCAAGGTAATGTCTCAGTAGATCATCAGTGGTCTCGGTATTTTGAGTCCACCAATGCCCCAGAAACACAGGCAATTCGAATAGGACCTCAATCAGAATGAGGCCTATAATCAGCCACTCGAGGAATTCACCATGTTTTTCATTCAACGTCTCACGTAGTACAGACGTGATTTCTTGCGCATAGTCCATCCTCTCGTTGAGCACTCTGATACGCTGGCCGACATCCAAAGACCTGCCAACCATGTCGTAGTATCCTTCGAGACCTAATTCATGTCGGCTATCCCAAAAGAGATCTGGCAAGGAGTCGGTGAGCTCTGAATACAGGTTTAGTTGCGCCCGAAGACTCAACAGTTCACCCGTCTTTTGTAGCATGAATTGCCTTGAAAACCGCTTTGGTCGCCGAAACCGAGTCATGGTTGCTAGTAGGTCCGGGATCTGGCGAGTGGATTCCACAAAGCTATGTAGACGACTTTCGAGCACAGCGAGCTTTGTGGAACGAGCGAAGCCCGACGAAAATGCGATTTTTGCAAGTACTGTATCGATATTTGGCCGTTGACCCTCTGTTGTATCCTCGAATCCTCCAGCAACATTCCCTGGGACGGGAGACTCGGAGCTATCTGTAACTCCATCGACCTTGGTTCCTAGGATAATGGTGTCGCCCACGATACGGCTTTGTCTTTGAGATGGATCCTCGATGAAATCCAAGTCTTCTGTTTCTATAGTAGACCGGTGAGGACCCTTCGCTGCCGGTTCAATGAGTTCTAGTAAATATTGGGCCGTTTTGACTGGTGCATTCCAAGTCACCACTGTCCCAGACGGGAAAATGAAGACATCGCCGAGCGTCTCATTCTGGTCTGGCTTCTGCTGAGTGGCATAGGTAAAAATTCCCTCTCCCAAAGTTTGTATGTGCACTACCTGTGGAAACAAACTTGTTTCAAAGGGATCGATCTTGAAATGTCCTCGTCGAAGATTATCTGAGACCTTAAAAATGTCGTATTGCTCGGCTGCACTGTACGCGGTAACTGACTGTGTAGGACAATATAGTTAGTATAGAAGTTTAGATTGAAGGCTAATTGAGACGGACCTTGGTCTCTGCATCAGGATTAACAAAGCGCAGCCCTTTGCTCCCAATAATAAGTTGATCCCTTGACCTTTGTGCTTCTACAGCCACTCTGCGCAAAGACGTCTTCCCACCGCCAGACCGGATCTTCTTCGACGTTTTAGGCGCATCTCCCCCTTCCTCTGACGTAGATGCTGATTGTCTTTTCGGAGATTTTTGCGACTCACTGAGTGTAGACTGCCATTTCCGAGATTGTGAAACTGTCAAGAGTAGGAACCGGCGGCCTCGTAGAGCACAGACTGAGGGATTCGCGAGGTGTGATGTATGCTGATATCGCGAACTCCATGCTAATCGTAAGAAGGCTTTCAGGTGTACGGTTCCATGAGACTTTATTCCGTTGAGCATTTGCATATGCTTCAACGACCAGTGGAATAAAACTTAGAGCATCGTAGAATTTCTTAGTCGAGGAAGACGAAGAAGCGCATTTACGGAGTAAACCTTCACAACCCCTTGCGTTTGACGGGCAGTGACGTCGGCAAGCGCCGATGCTAACCCCAGTCGACATCTGCAACAAGCACCGCAACTCCTTCGAGGATCAGCTCTACTTACCGCAGCTCATGCGCTCAGCATGGGTGCGGCTACTGATGAGGATGATGAAGATCACAATGCGATCTCGAAAAAGTCCAAAGCGAATCACGACACGGCACCTGAGAAGCCAGATGAAGGCCCGCGTCCGGAGGAGGATGAAGATGATGATGGTGGAGAAGACGAGCCGAAACTCAAATACAATCGCTTGACCGGAAGCCTTGGAACCGTGTATCGAAATGGTGATGCTACAAGTTCATTTCTGGTGTCTGGCGACAAGATGGTACTATGAAGGGCCCCTGCACAACTCGGCGAGTGACAACAACTAATCCTCTACTCTAGGTCATTGGCACCCATAATGGCAATATTGTAAGTCTTCCCATGTTGGCGTAAGGAAGGCAAGGCTAACTGAGACTAGCATGTCTTCTCATTGCCCTCCTTACAGCCCCTTCGAACATATCGTGCCCACTCCGCCTCCATAACGGCGATATCTGTATCTCCTTTGAGGCCTGTATCTACGACTGCAAGGCCCGAAATCGCCCAAAGAAATACGGCCGATATTGCTAGTCCAGAGCGAGCGCCACCGCATACGTCTGCTGCCACATCGTCCCCCGGGAAATCTTCAAGACAAGTGCCTCTGCCAAACACACCTTCCAACGCCATTCACATCGCTACAGCTTCCATTGACGGTAAAGTCTGCGTCTCATCTCTCGTTGATGCCAAAGATGTTACCTTGCGCAATTTTGCACGCCCTGTTCAAGCTGTTGCGATCTCTCCCGATTTTAAAAATGATAGGACATACCTCAGCGGTGGTTTGGCAGGGAACCTGATTGTGACGGTAGGCGGCAAAGCAGGCGTCAGCGCAGACGCAAACACCAATAGTGCTGCAGCCGCTGCATCGGGATGGCTCGGGTCGATTGGGTTGGGATCCAATACGGGCAAAGATACGGTTCTACATGCTGGTGAAGGAAGTATTGGGACGATTAGATGGTCCTTGTCTGGCAAATACGTGGCGTGGGTAAATGAGCAGGGCATCAAGATCATGCGGTCGCATTATAGGCTCGATAACACAGATTCAGAATTCACCTGGAAACGGATCGCGCATATTGATCGGCCGAACCGCCCCATATGGGATGAAATGGCAAGCGTCTGGAAGGCTCGTATTGATTGGATCGACGACGCTTTTTTGGAAGCAGAGCAGGTACCTTCGACAGAGCTTCAGAACGGTGCTCACCAAGGCGAACTGACTAGAAAGGAGCAAACTTCGTCACTGCCTGAGAAGAAGAAGAAGGCCGAACAGCTTGTCGTCGGCTGGGGAGACACTGCTTGGGTAATTCAGGTACAAATTGGAGGCACCAACGTTAGAAAAGATGCCAGCGAAAAGGCTGCTGGGAGTGCCAACATTTTGCATAAGTATGCGATCACACCCTGGACTTTTACTCTACTGTTAACTGACGAAATTAGGTTACGTTTTGATGATTGTATTATCTCTGGTTTATCGTTATATACCCCATCACTTTTGCTTATCCTTGCTTACCGCACTCACGACGACGAGTCCCGTCCCTTGCCTTCTCTGGAACATAATACCCCACGACGCGGTCGACAGAACCGCCAAACTGGCATCCCACCTGAAGTTCGGCTTATAGATGTCCATACTAAAGACATCGTAGACGAAGACACCCTTTCCGTAAGTCGCTTTGAGACTCTGTCTGCCAGTGACTACCATCTCTCAACTCTGTTTGTTCCCAACCCTCGGATTACAGCGCCGGCACAAAAGGGTGCATTTGAAGCTCTCAGCGGCGGCCTTTGGGATGCGGGGCTCAATGCTACGCGAATTTTCTCATCTGGCGCAAGCGTCAAATCCCACACCGGCAGTTCTATGGAGAATGGAAAAGGTTCACCTGCTACGTCTGCAGCCGGTGTCGCTCGGGACGCTGCATTATTCAAA
Organism: Trypethelium eluteriae; assembly: GCA_021030925.1. Lineage (NCBI taxonomy): Eukaryota > Fungi > Ascomycota > Dothideomycetes > Trypetheliales > Trypetheliaceae > Trypethelium > Trypethelium eluteriae. Next base: position 11,706 of record JAGFMJ010000060.1, read on the forward strand.
AAGCCAGATGTACATCCAACTATCAGCACTTCAGGGCTGAAACTTTTTCTGCAAAGCCCCTATGACTGTGTACTTGCTGCAAAGCGTGACGAAGGCGACCGTTTGGAGTGGTCGCTGGAGCATCAGCAATACAAAGAAGCTTGGGAGCTGCTCGACAAACACCCTGAAGCGCTGACTTCGACGACAAACTACGCGAGTGATCGCGGCTCAGATTCAGCTCCGAGCACTCCAGCAAAAGCACAGCAGAGTCTGGCAGATTTCTTTGCCGATGACAGTGCTTCACAGAGCACTTTATCGGCAAGCAAAACGCACAATTCCGCTGTAGAAAAGGAAAAGAGGAGGATAGGTGATCTGTGGGTCCAGAAACTTGTCTCAGAGCAACACTGGGCAGATGCTGGACGAGCGGCTGGAAAAGTGCTTGAAACGTCCTCAAGATGGGAACATTGGGTCTGGACGTTTGCCGAGGCAGGAAGATTCGATGAAATTACGCCTCATATTCCAACGATGACCATGAAGCCACCACTGCCAAGCATTGTGTACGAAGTCGTGCTTGGACATTATATTGCTAAAGACCGATTACGATTACAAGAACTCCTTGAGCAATGGGATCCTGAGCTTTTCAACGTCGGCAGTGTGACTGCTGCCATCGAAGCCAAGTTGCAAAGCGCAGACATCAAAGAAGATGCAGCCAAAGATGGTGGTAGAGGCCGCGATTGGCGAATTCTCATGGAGTCCCTCCAGAGACTTTACCTCGCAGACGGCCGACCCAGAGACGCCCTTCGCTGCTGCATCAAGCTCCAAAACGCCGATGAAGCAATGCGGCTCATCTCCGACTTCCACCTCCTCGACGCCGTCGCAGACGATATCCCCGGCCTCATCCTCCTCCGCATCTCCCAATCCCAACTCGACCGCGCCCCCCTCGAAGAGCTCGACTCCCTCTCCAAAGACCCCATCCAGCTCCTCGTCGACGAAGCCTACCACGGCGTCGTCAAACCGCAAACCGTCGTCTCGCAGCTCTCCAACGCAGACCTCAGCCTCCGACCCTTCCTCTTCTTCTACTTACGCGCCCTCTGGCGCGGCGACGCCACCGCCTCCCTCCTCGACTCCACCGACTCCGCGCCCACCCCAAGCGCACCCCACAACAAATCGCATCCACGCACCCGCCTCACCAAAACCCAGCAGCGCGACCAGCTCGCCGCCGAAGGCCGCCAGCTCATCGCCACCCACTTCGCCGACCTCGCCGTCCGCCTCTTCGCCGAGTACGACCGGCCCTTGCTCCTCCCCCTGCTGCGCCACGCCCAGGAGGGATACTCCTATGACGACGCCACCCTGCTCTGTCGCGAGCGCGGCTTCGTCCCAGAGCTTGTGTTCTTGCTGTCGAAGACGGGGCAGACGCGCGCTGCGCTCAGGACGATCGTCGCGGATTTGCGCGATGTCGGCGCGGCGATTGCGTTTGTGAGGGAGAATGGTGATGAGGAGTTGTGGGGGGAGTTGCTGGAGTGCGGGATGGATCGGCCGGCGTTTGTGCGGGGGTTGTTGGAGGAGGCGGGGACGGGGTTCTTGGGGAGGAAGGGTGAAGATGCCGCTGGGGATGGGAGTGAGGTTGTGAGGAGGATTCCTAATGGATTGGAGATCGAGGGTTTGAAAGGGGCGTTAGGGGCGTATCTGCGTGGCTTTGAAATACAAGCGGATATTTCGGCGGGTGTGGCGAAGGTGTTGCGGAGTGAGGTTACGGAGGTGATGGGTAGGCTGAGGGAGGGACGGGCGAGAGGAGTGCGGTTCGAGGTGAGGTCTGAGGGCGAGGAAGATCCGTGGCCTGCACGAGTTGAAGTTGAAGACGAAGGGAAGAAGGGGGAGAGTACGGAGGCGGAGCAGGAGGGGATGGCGGAAGAGCCCGCAAAGCCGGGACATTGCGTCAGGTGTCGGGAACCCTTCACTGTGGAAGAGACTAAGGAGACTCTGATCGGGTTTGCATGTGGGCATGTGTATCATTTGTCCTGCATACTGGATTCGAGTGACGCGAGTAAGGAGAACGTGCGCGCAGCTGAAGATCTCCAAGCGAGATTTCAGGCTGACGTGGAAGGCACATCGTCGCGCAGTGTTGGGGCCAAAGTTGCGCATGCGCATGTCATCAGGAGGGCAATTAAGCATGGCTGCTCTCTTTGTTTGGAAAGAGAGAATGTGGAGGAGTTATGAGAATCGCTTTCAGTAAGAACTAGCTGAAAGGCTTGTAAATTTGTACTTATACATAGATGATCTTTTTGGAGAGCATTCGTCATGCATCGCCCGGCGTTTTGTGTGGATTGAATATTCAGAGACTAAACCTATTGGAATCTTGAACTTTGACTTCCTAGGTAGCTATACGTGCAATGTAGAAAGCCAGCAGTTAAGGCTTAATGATATAGTGGATGACCGATGATTGATCTCCATATGTTCATGCGGACCGGGGTGCTTAGCAAAATCATAAGAGTTATGGAATATGGTAAGGACTGAAAGGAAAAGAGATTGCACCCAATCAAAAGCAAAGCTACCCGGAAAGACAAATGGTCATATTTGCACTCTGCATATTTGGGAAAGCTCCCACATTTCTTTCACCCACATTCAGCATCGTCGAACCTGGGTACACGTGTGTCACATGACAGCAAGCGACAGCAAAGGGTCTTGAAATAAGAAGCGTGATTATTGAAGCTGATCTAGCTAATTAGACCTCCTCCAATGCTGCCGAATGAATCAAATCCGCCATTCAGCGTCTGAACTGAAGAAAACCATTAAGCACCCCATATTGCAACTATCCAGTTCAGCGGTCAACCCGTCCCCTTACACTTCATTACGGCTGACGCGTCGATCCAGAGTTCTCTTTAAGAGTGAGAAACCCCCAGCTGAGCTCAATCAGGATTCATCCGCAGTCCATGGTGAATTGCTCAAGCCATCGTGAAGAACGCACAGGCAAGGAAGCCGCCGAAAGCAATTCCGAAGGTGACCTGATTCATGGAGCCGGAGCTACCAGGAGTTACAGAGCCTGTATGTGAAGCAGACTGAGATGGAGCAGATGCAGTCGAAGTGCCTGCAGAGGTACTTGCACCAGCTGATTCGGTGCCGAGAGAGCTGGTGTCGCTTACAGGGCTTGTGGGAGGCGTAGCTGTACCAGACGAAGCCGTGGGTCCACTTGCAGACGTAGGGACTGAAGCAGGACTGGTGGCAGGATTTGGTACAGAGGTTGCTGGGTTAGACGTGGCACTGGAAGCCTCAGAGACAGGTACGGGATTGCTAGGTGAAGAAGCAGATCCAGATTCAGAGATTGCAGGGTATGTTCCAGTGGGCGTCGAAACGATAGGACCAGATTTAGAGAAAGACGATGCGGCAGGGATAGAGCCAGCGGACGCGGAATTTGGGGAAGAAATCGGAACGATAGCTGTCGCCGTAGAAACTGGGGCAGAAGACATGGGAAGAGAAGCGCCGGAAGTAGAGCACCATTGTGGGAACAACGTCATAGTGACGGTAACAGTAGAAGCTGTTGATTTTACATCAGTACAGGCTAAGTTGTATCTGGCCAAGGCACGCAACACACCGCTGCTCCAGTCGACTTCACGTGCTTCAATAGCATTGGCCTTACGCTGGACTTGCGCAGCATTGACAGAGAAGCCCAGGGCGAGAACGGCAGCGACTGCCTTGACAATGAACTGCATCTTGACTCTGCTGAGTGCAAGCCGAGTCGTTAGGTTAGAAAACTTTGATCTGAGATCATGTTAGTATACTTCGTGATTTGTTCTTGTGGAAGATACCAGCATAAGGCAGTGAGGTGGAGGTTGATGTATTGGCTGTTACCAAAGTCTGAGGAGTGCAATGAGGACAGCTCCAAGACATCAGAACAGAGGTCCACGTCGCACAATATTGTGGTGGGTACAGTGCGAGATGCTTAGTGAAGGAAAAGTAGTGAATGTGAAGATGATGGTTGTGATAGCACTTACAGAGATACGAAAGCCTGCAGTGGGTTACGAGAGCGTAGCGATAGCGTGGTGAAGTGCTGAGCGCGTAGACTGCAGAATAATTTGGATGAACTATTGGTGGAGGAAGAAAAAAGATGGTGGGTGGAAGAGAATGCAGGTGGTCTTGTACTTAGCAAACAGAGAAAGCGCGAGAGTGACAAACACACACCGACGCGCTTCGTCGGTAACCAACAAATACGTCACTTCGAAGATTAAAGTTGTGACACTGCTGGCTGGCCTACCTTATGTACCTAGATCTGCCTGGACCTTACATATGTATGTCCCTGTACCTCGACACCACTCTGAATGCTCCGAGATCAGATTCATTTGGGATCCAATCATCTGACTGGACAACGGGACACAGTAGCACCAAATGCCACAATCTTCCACCTGCAGGATCCAATTTAGATTCTAGGTTCTGGCGCTGGCTTGATCTTGCTACTGTGAAACCATTCTGGAGTTGTAATTTCATAGGTCTCACATTTACATCTCACGCCCTGGCTTTTCCAGCTTTCGACCTTCGATTTCCTCTCGCATTACTTGTGGTGAATGCACTTGTATCATGTTGGGATAGGTAAACCATGCCCGTACAGAAGGATTGGAAGCAGCAACAGATGTAATGTGGAGGCGAACCAAGGACGTACTGGAAGGTAGAAGGCACAAGGCAGAAGGCTTGGCGAATTAAGAAGCTGCCAGCCTTCACCTCGACAACGACTTGAAGAGAGGTGGCCGTCTTTTGTTCGTTCAAAACGAGTTACACTTACCTCGTGGCAATCCAAAGACGCCGGCCAGCCACGTGCCTGCTTGCTTCCTGTCTCCAAGTGGAGGACGAAGTGGCGTCGTTGGTCGCTTGCTATATCCCACCTACCTGTACCACAGGGACCAGCATAGCAGTTGCTTTTGATGGTAGATCACGGGCTTGCGTGAGGCAGTCGCGCAGCTGCCATTCTCAACGTTGACGCGGCCAGAGCACCGGCTCTAGTAAGGTACAGTATATCAAGCCCTTTCTCCCATTCTTCTTCCTCTTTTCCCCAGTCCACCTCCAATTGTCTCGACTGTTCATCTCCAAAAGGCACTTCGAACCTTCTTTGGCTTGACAACACCCACTCTGAAGCTCTTTCATAACACCAGTGTTTTTGTAGGTCGTTGCCTTCAGAAGTCTTATCAAGTTCTGCGCTTCTGCACTCAGTCGACACCCTCTGAAATGGCCATGACGTGCAAGATGTTGGCCGTGATTGCCCTTGTCGTTCCCATCATTCGGGCATCGCCGTCACGAACGGTGTTGCCTCGCCAAGGTGGTAAGTTCAGTCATGACCTGCTTTCTGGCCTTCATGAGCTGAGCTGACTCGACTTGTCTCTGCTCTTCAGGTCCCATTTTCAATCTGTCGACCTCCGTTGACCCGCCTGCCGACCCACCTGCCGACCCACCTGCCGACCCATTGACGTCCACGATCTCGGTGGTGGAGTTCCAGCCGGCTGTCTCGCAGTCCATCGTCTACACCACGCATGAGATCACTGTCACCGGCTGCCCGAGTTCTGTTTCGGACTGTCCGGACAGCTCGGCCAGCTCAACACACGTTCTCACGTCCACGATTGCTCTGTCGACGACTCTTTGCCCGTTGACCCTGACATCCTCCTACGCAAGTCAGACCACGATCACACCGACCGACGCAAGTCCGATTCCATCTCTTCCATTGACGGTTCCAACGACTGATGACAGCACCATACCGATCACGGCACCACGAACAGCACCAGGCCCCCCAGCAAGTATACCACAGCCATCAGCGTACAGTGATGCCAATAGCACGACACATATTCTGTCAACAACCACCCGGTCTCAAACGTCCACGCTCTTTATCTCGTCCACACCAGCAACCCCTGTGCCACCAATCACTGCTAATGCAACATCAACCGACTTCAGCACGGCAAATCCTGATGCTTCAAACAGCACTGCCTACGGAGGTGATTCAACCACATCCCCTTCCTTGGACTCTACTGTCGTACCTCCATACCACAATTCGACAGTGACAAGCCCTCCTTATTTCACAGCATCAATCACTGGCTCTGGATTTAATCTGACAGCGGTCACGATTTCCAGCGATGCAGGCCCGACGCCTACGTCCGGTTATGAGAACATCACATCTACTGCTGCGATCGTGAATGGCACTTCCACTGTATTTTCACCCGTCACAGCTCCATCGACGAGGCAGCCATCCATCCTTTCGCCCGCAGTATCAACCACCACCTCAGCAGCCTATGGCACGTCAACTGCTTCGCCCACTGATGGCTCACCTGACGGCCCACCTGACGGCCCCCCAGACGGCTCAAATGGGACCAGTGTGGGACCTGGAGGTTATGGTCCAGCTACGGACTCGTCATCTCTTGTTGGAGGTATTACCACATCCATCAACCCCGGAGGACCAGACAGCAACTACACCGCTACTGGCACGCCTATTCCTTTCACCGGGGATGGCCACCGGCGCTTCTCGGCCGTTTCACCCCTCACACTCATTATTGCCGTCTCCTTCGCAGTACTGCTTTGACCAGATTCTCCAAGCAGTTTCTTTCAGGTGACTGACATGACAGAAATATTTACTGCATGTCTCAAGAGTTTGTCCAATGGGTTGCATATATTCTCGATGTCGTTGCCTTTCTTTCTGTTCTTTGCTTCAATTGCTTCTCACGACCGCTTGTTGACGTTGTCATCTTTCTATGCACATATCCTCATTACTGCGTGTCTCCTAATGTAATGACTCCTCACGTAACGACTTTGATGGATGGAATGACTTGATGATACTCATTAGAATGTTGTACTTAGATCAGATAGGTATAGGATGACAATATGTTGGGCTATCTTACTCTGTGACAGTCGTACCACTCTCTGCCTTGTGCCTTGATTGCTTGTATCTTGCTTCAGATTCCTTCCACTCACTTTAAGTTTGTGCCAGTGACGAATTCACTGGGCAAAAAACCGAATATATCTCTCCTTAGTAGAACCCTCGTTGGTGCGGTAAGGAAAGCCTTGTCATTTACGACAATAAGGTAATGTCGGTGTCGTCGTGAGCGAATCGGGGATGGCAGCGTACTTTCAGAGCCGCACGGACTCGGCATCACCAGCCATTCGATTGGCAGAACACCAATTCTCATATTATGCCATTGCTCAAGTCGATTGATATTCATCTTCCCGTACTACGCCTGCGCATGTACAAGGCAGCATTGCTTTTTCTCGGGGTCATCATTCGAAAAGTCTCCTTGCCATCTTATCGCGACGTTGCTGTCACAAAATCCATCCTTCCCATCTCCTAATTGTGCAGTATCTTCGTCCTTAAAATGCGCAAATCTGTAGACGTTGTTGGAGCATTTATTTTCAGGTCGATTGGACTCGTAGCCTAGCCATCCGTCTTGGAGCCTAGACTACCCGGAGCGACAAAGATTCCTGCGCTTCTGTATCGTATGCACATTTGCTAGTTCTGATGCCTAACGTGTATAAACAGAGATAACATCCAGGTCTAGTATGTAACTGAGTTCGCTGCATAGAACTACCAATACGACGATCTTCCTTCGGGACTAGTCCTTTGGGTGAACAATCTCAGCTTTGGACATTCTCATATACATGATTTCGCCTCCCTTTCTCTCATTACCATCGCCAAGAATGAGTGAGTCTAGTGGTTGCTCCTAGAAAATCTTCCAGCTCAATACCGCAGACATGCTGTCTGTGTTAAGATATTTTACCTTGCCAGGTAATATTCTGGATACTCATACTATCCGTTCTACCTCCTCAAACTTTGTGAATGCATGTTGAGCTAGAGTATCGAATCATGTTCGAACTATTTGATCACAACCTGGATCGCAAACACGAATCATTGTGGTTTTCGAATATCGAACTTTTGTTGGAATTCTCATGGTATAATAGCCGGGCCTAGGATCTGCGCCAACAGCCACCGACTCTATTTTCGGACTCATCATCGCCATCCTAGACACTAATTTCCGAGCCAGCTCAGCAGCAAGAATCAACGCCACTAAGCTGACTATGATTAAGGGAATCCCGAAAGGTAATAGCGTCTCGCTCGGTAAATCTGTCTAACCAATGGTGAAACTCGACTACTGAGGACAGCCACATTTGGTTTCAAGCTTGGGGAAGTACGAAAACTACCCGAAGCCTGAGCTGATCCTTCTAGCTTGGCCTCTTATTAGAGCCTCATACCAGCTGGATGGATATTATCTGGGGGCCTGAGAACTTTCGTTTTAGATGTCCATTTCACTGTACGGAGTAGTAAGAGCAATCGTAGGTTAGACGACGGCTGGGCTTTTGCTGTTGTCATTCATCCGTGTCGTTGTTTCTTACTCTTTAATAACCCATTCGTGACCCACTACTTCTCTTCTCCCACTTCCGCCGAATTTTAGCGAATGAAGCCACGTCATGGCAGCAGCATCATACTATGAATCTCATCTTCATGCTCCTCAACCTCTAAAGCCGATGCTACTAGCAGACTCCATTTCCATGAACTCTGGCGCAAGCGGAGCAAAGTACGATAGCCTGCATCATGGAGGCAACTCTCAAGACGTCCTTTACCAGCATCACGACGAGGTTCTCGAGCGCATGCGCTTTCGCGACGAGGTACGCCCTACACCCCTCGCCCTTCCCATTTCCCCCTCCTCATCCCATCTCATCCCCCACCACCTAACGCGCTCTCTCATCTCCATCACAGAAACTCAAATACCGCATCCGCCTCCTCAAGCTCATCGCCCGCGTCCTCGGCCTCCTCCTCTCCCTCACCACCCTCTCCCCCCTCGCCGTCACCCTCCACAAATTCCTCTCCACCAAGAACATCTTCCGCACCGTCGACGGCCAGTCCCGCACCGCCTGGAACGCCGAAACCAAGCTGTGGCCCATGTACATGTACCTCGCGCTCGCGGCGATCGCGACCGCCTTCAACCTCGCCATCATGCTCGCGTACTGCTGGGGCGTGCGCCACGCGAACCGCGCCAGCACTGTCGCTGGCTGGTTCTCTGGCGGCGTCATCGTCGGGCACGTGGTCGTGTGGGCGGTGGGCGCGGCGCTGTATCGGGCGGGGAAGGATGAGGGGGTGCATGCGAGGGATTTGTGGGGGTGGAGCTGTAGTTTGGGGGCGCAGAAGATTCAGGATGCGTTTGCGCAGGAGGTGAATTTTGGGCGGTATTGTAATGTTCAGGTGAGTCGCTCCATTTTGCGTGTGGAGCTGGTGGTCCTACGTAATGGGGGTGTTGGAGAGAAAAATCGCAAGAGGCTGACGATGCTGATTGGCAGAGCTTTTCGTGGTATTCTGGGTTGGCGCAGGCCGGTTTGGGTTTCCTGACAGCGGTGGTGTATTTCTTGGCGATTGTGAGGATGAGGTCGAAGAAGCATGTAAGGAAGATGAGTACGCTAGTAGAGCAACGGTATGAGGCGTCTAGGCATTCATGATAGAGAAAGTGCTGGTTTTTGGTCAGCCATGTGGGATATATTGCGTGTTCTCCGTACGATCTTCCTCGAAACGGATGGGAGCATCTTTAAAAATGTCGAACCATTCAAAAGCTGTGTCCGGCCGTATCAGTTCTCAAAAAGATACCGTGCATTTAGCCGAAGCATGCAGATCCATGGCTTGCAAATCTCCATCAACATCAGATAGTCAAGTGAGCAGCACATAGCTAGTTGACCCAATAATAGTGCATGTACGACTTCGGTGAGTTGTCGAAGAGATAGTAGGATGGTATTAGAGCGTACTCTAGCGCTGGAAGAATAGGATAGTGATTAGTCAGGAGCCTAAAGGGCGGGTCGGGACGGTGGGACGGTGGGACGTGGGCTTGGGGGCGAGGCTGGACGCGCTCGAGGATCTTCATGCACTTTCCACGCGGGATGTAAATCACTATGCTGCCCTACGACCTTTCAGCCCTGTCGGCCCATCCCAAACTCATGTATCCCAAATAGGCCACAGCTTCGTTCCTTTTCAACGGAGGCGTCGGCGGGAAAGCGTATGACACCGTTCAAGAGGGCGGCGAAGCGAGTCAGAGACGCTGCTTTATCATTGGAAGCGATACCTCGAAGACAGCTCCGCGTTCAGGCGCAAGTGGAGCAGGCGACCCGTACGGATCATAACGGCCGTAAGCAGGCAATGCGCTCCATGCGCCAGATCGTCATCAAGCACTCATACGTTGATGATGGATTCACCCTCCAGTTCGCAATCCCCGCCAGATACTGCATCTGGAGCCGGAAATAGTCATCCAAGTACTACCCCACCAGCCGGGGCCTCTTCGATCGGAAAGGCTTCAACTACTGTAACGCCCCCGAGGATAAGGCGCCGTAATCGCTTGATCACCTCCTGTCTGGAATGTAGAAGAAGAAAGTTGAAATGCGACAAATTACATCCCTGTTCGAATTGTACCAAATGGAATCGCGATTGCGTTTTCTTGGCTCCGGCTCTCGATCCGGCCGCTCAGAGCAAATTGGCCCAGATCAAGGAGCAAATGGGTAGTCTGGAGAAGACTCTGGAAGAAGATGTGGCTCGCAGGAGAAGGGAAGCACTGGAAGACGATCGAGACTTTACGGCCGAAGCATTGCACCCCGAAGACGACAAGGAATTGAAGGACTTGGAGCCCACCCCTTTATCAACAGTCGACACTGTCTATGAAGGCGACGGCGACGATGCGGACGACGATCTCTTGGATCTTGGCGTGCAGCTGGGAAAGGTAAGAATCACCGAGAGAATAGGTGGATTTGCCCGGCCAAAATTTGGAGAAGAAGTAAGTGCCCCCCTCAGCTATCTCTTCTTATGTGTCACAAAACTGCCGTCCATATCTTTGTCACTTACACTGTCACAGATTGCAAATACCATATATGATCCACATTATAATCCTAGGGCCCAGCCCCAAGAAAGGATGGTGCACCAGTCGGATGCTTCTCAAGAACCGGGAATTCCTTTTCAAGGCTCTTCGTATATTGGACCAAGTCCTGAATACATAGCCCCATCATCAAGCTTCTTCTTTGCGCCCGAGCCTACTAGAAGCTCACTTATTGACTTCTTACCCTCGAAAGCCGCAGCAGACAAACTTCTTGGTCACTACTGGCTAGCTGCGCATACCATAGCGCGCATAGTCCACAAACCTTCGTTCGAAAGACAGTATGAACGCTTTTGGCACGATGTTTCGATGGGACTGGAGCCTCCAAACTCCCTGCAAGCGATCGTTCTTGGTATGCTATTCACGTCAGTGGTCAGCATGACTGATGAACAGGTCATACAGGAATTTGGCTGTCAAAAATCCTCACTGGTTGAAACATTCCGCCTTGGGACCGAAATGGCATTGGGCAAGGCAAATTTCCTACGCACAACTAAATTAGAGACAATCCAAGCTTTCGTCATGTATCTGGTAATTGATCTACCGATCCGCTGTGTAGCCCGTGCTGATTATTCAGATCCCATTATGCCGAGCTGAGGTCTCACGTGCCCATTCGGCCCTGACCGGTACAGCAATTCGACTTGCAGAATGTATGGGTTTGCATCGTGATGGCAGCTATTATGGCCTCTCCGCGGTGGAGACTCACGTTCGGCGCCTCATCTGGTTCCAACTCTGCTTTTTAGATATCCGAACCTGCGAGTCCTCAGGCCCGCGCCCTCAAATCCGAAGTAGACATGAGGGCGGATTTGACGCCAAATTCCCCTTCAACATCGATGAGGAAGAGCTCTTGCTTCCGAATCCACCCAAGGAGGATGCTCCAAGGTTCACTAATATGACCGTTTCCATAATACGGATGCAAGCCAATGAAGTACAGCGTCTGATCTGGGAGGAGCGGCCAAAAGTTGAGCAACAGAAGACGTCTATTACAGCTGTCCTTGGCAAACTACAACGGGCGAGATTGGAAATGGATGCCAAATTCATGCCTTTGATTGATGATCGCGTCCCCGCCCAGCTACTGGCAAAGCATGTTTATCATATTACCGCTGATCGCTGGCACATCTCATTCCTACATCGTTACCACAATAGCGTGGCTCACCGTATGCCAGACCGTTTACGCCAACTTATTCTCACCTATGGCACAATGCAGACTGAGCACTCGATTGCCTTAGATACCCATCCATCTCTTGCGCCATGGCGATGGTACAGTGGCGCTTTGCAACAATATCATACCGCCGTTCTCCTCTTGTCCGAAATTTACGCATACCCGATGCGGAAAGAGGCCGATCGCATCTGGAAATGTCTTGATTACGTTTTCGACATTCCTCAAGGTCTCAATCGAGACCAAAAAGCGAAGCTTGTCCTTGGTGAGCTTGCCAATCGGATGAAAGTTTATCACAGTCTCCGCAAGACACGTGCCCCTGCCACGATGGAAAGGATGGTCGGCATCAGACCACCGCGCAAAGTTGGCGACGGACATCGAGTGGAACAGCCTACCAATACGGCCGCACATATGCCGCCTCAAATGGTATCGCAGACGCAAATGCCTCCGCACGAGAGGTCCTCCCCAGATATCGCGGGTCCTCACGGCCCCAGCCCTCCGCCACCGCCCGTATCTGTAGAGTACAATTTCAATACCGCGCCTGGGGTGAACGTGATGTCTGGCGCAATAGGTGCGACGAACACGAGGACGCTGGAACAAATGTATGCCCACGACCCGGTGGGAGGCTGGAGTCCATTACCGCCGAGCAACAGCTCAGATTCTGGGAGTATGGCCAGTGGAATGCCGAATCCGGCGCCAAACGATTTGCAGGCCGTCATGGATATTGACTGGGTAAGCACCATTGACTCACAGTTTTTCCATTCACCCTCCAGAGGTGGTTACTTGCGAAGTAGTGCTAATTGCATGGTGCAGAATGAATTTGATCTATACTTCCCTCCAGACCAATTCTCGGGCGAGCTTAATGTACCAAATTGGACATACGGGAGCACGCTTCCGATGACGAACATGGATCCTAATGCTTAATGAGAATGAGCCAGGAAAAACATTCATGAAAAAAAGGAGTTTACGGGCATATCTTGCATGATTATAAACGCATTATCTCTCATATATAGTTGGACTAGCCGATATCTACGGATGTACATGCTGATCGTCTATCATGCATCTAAGGAAGCAGATAATGCTACTTCCTCATCGTCCTCAGAGAATTTTCACCTTTGCCGCCAAATCATCTGCCTCGTTGACCTGCCTCGCTTTATCCCGTCGCATTGCCTCGTTTACCTTGATATTTCTGCATTTCACAATGCCACATCGCACTCTTCTTCACCACCTCCCTCACCGGGTCAATCGCCCCCTTAAACGCCTCCGTCCCTCTATACGCCTCATGTGCCTCCTTCGAATCCCACCCCATCGCCACCAAACACGCCTTCCCCTTCCCCTTTCCCCCTCCCTCTCCCAACCCATCCAGCTCCACCTCCTCCTCACTCCACCCCCACGTCCCACCATGCCACCCTCCCGCCTTACTCTCCCGAAACACATCAAACAAATGCTCCACCCGCTTCTGCAGCGCCTCCCGCGCCTCCTTATCGCCTGCCCCAACATACAGCGTCGCGAACTCCGTCGTCGGCGCCCCGTACGCGCGCTCCGCGGCTGCCGCGTCCTGGAAGGCGTAGTGCACGATGTGCGCTGGCCCGTCCAAGAGCGGGCCGAGCCGTTCGAGAAAGGGCTGGTAGGCCGGCGACGCCTCGAAGGCGCGGTGCGCGGCCAGCGTCGTCCAGGTGATGGCCCAGTTTTGGAGGTTCGTTGGCGATTCGAGCCGGCCGCCGTGGTAGAGGGAGAGGAAGCCGGGTTGGTTGCTGACGGTTTCGCGGGTGAGGTCGAGGATGGGGTCGGAGGGGGAGGTGCTGGAGGCGTAGGGGATGATGGCGATTTCGGTGATGGGGGATGTGGTTGTGGTAGACATTTTGGGAGGGGATTGGGTGGGTGACGTGGGGTGTAGAAGGTAGTGGAGTGGTAGATTGATTCGGGACTTGCGAGTTGACTGATGGCAGAGTGGGACAAACGGAGAAAGGTGGGATGATTTTTAAGGACCTGGAGGTGGATGAGAGACCATACGGCCAAGATATATCACAAGGAAAAGGTGTGGGTCGGTTTGAGATGAAATATCTAAAGAGACAGTCAGTGTTGGATTACTATCTTCCAATTAATAAGAGAATAAGAGCTAAGTGTAAGCTTGAACCCCACAATTGCAGCATCTCAATCAAACGTCATTTATGCATTCGAAGGAAGAAGCTTTCATGTATGGGAAGTGAGGGGCTTTCCGATCACCGATATCAATCCGACGCACGAGTGCTAAAAGCGCCTTACAAATACAGACTCGCTGTAACCGAAATTAGTCCGGATTCCTCAGGCATCGAGTAAGAAATTTGGATCGCAAAGGGGTGGAAAAATTTGGGTCAGAGGCACTCAAGGCTTAACACCTTGCTGCAGGCTTCTCAGTATGTCCAATGCTAAGACGGGACAATTAGATAGACCGCTACCGGTTCTTGTCCGATAATCTAATTAGTATACATTCGCGGTTCCCAACTTGTTCTTACCAAACGACTCATAGAATATGCGGAGCTCATATGCCGGGTACTTCTAACAGCACCAAGATTCCTTAAATTACCCCTTGGCGGATGTTACACCAAGATTGTCTAATCGAGACGGAGATCAGTCTAGTCATCTACCGCCATTCAATCATCAAAAGCTCGTCCGAAATCAATCAGCCGCAATCGACGGGCGTCTTTAGGATGTAATTGAGCTACTTTGGCTCTCACAAGAAATCGTGCCGCCGCCGTATCACCCTGAAGAGTAATGTATCCACCGGAAGCACCGTGGCCGAGTAGAGCTTCAAGGAGTTCGTTGAGAAGCGCCTTTACTATAGCGGCAGCTGCCTCTTTCTCGCTTGGATTCTCATCCTCCTGCGAGCCCCTGACAAGGTTGCCGTGCTTGTCAAGTAACATCTGACCACTCGTCGTCTTCGATGGTGCCTTTGAGCTAGACTTTGGCTTGCCTTGGGCAGAGAACCCATTTTCCAGCATCTCTTCATTGACATTGAGCATGTCGCCGACCGTTGGGCCGCCAAGCTCTTCTGCAGCTACCATTGCAGCCAGATGCTCATCTATGAAGTCATGCAATGCCTGTCGGTATCGCTTGATTTCTTGCTCGAAATACTCCTTCCGCACCTGTATAGCGCGCACTTGCTCATTTGCTACGTCCGTAGTTGATTTTTGCAGCTGCTCATCTCTCTGTTGGCGAAGCCGCGCTATACGTTCATCCAGCTTTGCCGTGATAAGATTATTATCCTCAAGATTACGATTCTCTCCGTCAAATCGCCCACGTACATGCGCCAATCGACTTTGGGATTCCAATATCGCCTCCCTGATACCCGTTATCCTTTGTGCTGTAACTTGGGTAGCAAGCAACGCGGGTATCGGGGATCTCGCAGGAGGTAAGGTTGGCTGAGAATGAGTTACATGATCGTAGCCGGCTCTGATAGCCCGTAATTGCTGCAGCCGCACGCGGGGATCTCCTGAGGGAACTCGTGGAGCCGGACGACTGGACGATTTGCGAAGCTTTGATCGTAAGTCAATTTGTCAAAGGCAGAATGAGTAATGCCTGCCTCCTCCAGTGCCCTTCGCTGCTCGGTGACTCTGTCTTGAAGACTCTTCAATACCTGACCAAAACGCGTCTCATCCAAGGTAGATTGAAAGTCTTCGATATCCATGCGCTCGTCCTGAGTAGCTCTTGCATGTTGAATGTATTCGCGTATAATAGAAAGCTTTTCAGATCCTTCAGTAGGCTCCATCGTTGAGGGTCGTGGATCGAAACGCCACGTGAGAGGGTCAGGCACTATCAAGTCACGTGTTCAATGCGCTAGCTTAAAGGGTATTAGATAAGCGCGGTGAAGCTACCACTCTTCACCACTCCTTGCCCCAAGCTTACTCCAATACTCTTTCTTCACCGCACACTTTTTCCACGCCACCTCCCTCCTTCTTCAGTGCGGTGGTTTCGCTCCTTCTTCAATCCTAGAAACCTCAAACAGCGGCGGAGACCATTTTAGCACTATCGACATCATCCCGATTGCCAGGATAAAAAGGTTTGGGAAAGTGAGCTTGAAAAGTCGGGTTTCACAGAGCTTTTTAGCCCTCTCACAGTGCTCACCCACCTTCACTTTCTCCATCACCGATCACTGGCTCTTCTTCACTTCAACCCACTCCTCAAGCGACCACCTTCAGCTTTCCTGCTCTCAGTCAACCAAGCAACTCGCTTAAGCCCAATTCGACCCTCTACAACTTCTTCAGCTCTTTCAGCACAGCACTACTTTTCCAAGCACCTCAACAACCCTTCGCCAAGGACAACATCAGCACCTGCACAATACCTGCAGCACTCGTCTCCTTTCCGACCGTCTCCACACCACTGCAAGTTTTCCTTGCCGATCCCAAAGTGTACGTAAAGACTTCATAAGACAAATCAATCTTTCGGAAAGGCTTTGGATCACCCTCGACTCCAGCTATTCCCGGTAGCCTTCGACAAACTCTTTCGTAAGAAGGTTTTCACTCTTCTCCAGATACGTCACACGACACGCACCACATCTCTCTTGCCACCATGTCTGCCTCTCCACCTTCCACAGCTGCCCAATCCCAGAAGCGCCCTTTCGAGGAACCTTCTTCCCCCACAGGCCCTGCAGATCAGCCCGACGCGAAGCGTCCGGCACTTGATAAGATCGTTAATGCTACAGAAGATGCGGCCGCGCCAAGTGACACTGTCCAAGGCACCGCAGAACCAGGTACTGATGGGACCGTCGCCACCAAGGAAGCCGCTATTATAGTTGCTCCAAACGGGACCACCGATGTCCAGGGAGATACCGTTGTGTCTGACGCACCTGCCGCCGGTGGACCTTCTCCGCAAGCTGTTCTTGACACCCAGCCTATCCAATCCACGACTTCCGCCAATGGCCGTGCTAACTCCGAAGCGCCCTCCTATCAGCACCAGGATGAGACCGGCTGGCTTCATGTGCGTGCAATCATCTCGAGCGCGGAAGCCGCCACTTGCATTGGGAAAGGAGGAGAAAATGTCACCCAAATTCGTAAGATGTCCGGAGCTAAGTGCACCGTGAGCGACTACACTAGGGGCGCCGTTGAGCGAATCTTGACTGTTAGTGGGCTGGTCGATGCTGTTGCCAAGGTAAGCAAATGTGACTGTCCGCAAGAGCTCTACTGATTCAGTAAGGCATTCGGCCTCATCATCCGTACTCTCAACAATGAAGAACTCGGCGCTCCGTCCACACCCCAGTCCAAGACATACCCACTTCGTCTTCTCATTCCCCACATCCTGATCGGATCTATCATCGGCAAGCAAGGTGTTCGCATTCGAGAGATCCAGGAGGCTTCAGGTGCCCGCCTCAACGCGTCTGATTCTTGCCTTCCACTTTCCTCCGAACGATCTCTCGTTGTGCTTGGCGTCGCAGATGCTGTTCACATTGCGACTTACTATGTGGGAAGTACCTTGGTTGAGCAGCTTACTGAGCGCTTCGGTGGACCTGCTGCTTCGGCCTATGCCACTCGTAGTGGTGGACCTGCTGGTGTTGTTCCTGGTGGCATGCAAGTCGTTCCATATGTGCCTCAGCCTGCTGGTGGTCAGTGGGGCCATCCTGACAATTTCCGTAAGCAGCACAACCAACCTCAGCGTGCTCCTGCCAATCCGTATGGTATGGCATATATGCAGGGTCAGCCCCCTCAGCAGCAGCAAGGAGCTCTCCACTATGGTGTGGGCTCTCCTCGTCATGGATACACAGGTGCTGGTCCTCATCAACCTCAACAGTACGGCGGCCAGCATGTCCAACCCCAGGCTGGTCAGCAACCTGCGCAGCCAATCCAAGGCATGGTTCCTGGACAGCCTTTGACTCAGCAAATCTATATTCCGAATGACATGGTCGGTGCCATCATCGGCAAAGGCGGCGCTAAGATTAACGAAATCCGTCAACTCAGTGGTAGCGTTATCAAGATCAACGAGCCACAAGACAACAGCAATGAGAGGTTGGTCACCATCACTGGTACGCAGGAGTGCAACCAGATGGCCCTCTACATGCTGTATTCACGCCTTGGTATGCCCTCTTATAATTCCGTTCTTCGTCTAACAATCGTGACCCCAGCGATCTCTCCTTCGTAGAGATATCAGCTGATCATACAAATGCAGAGAGCGAAAAGCACCGTATTTAGTGCACCGGTTGTATTCCATCCACCGTTTGCACAAATCGGCGTTGCTGATCGCCCTACCGATTTTTGGCTTTATTTCTGACGCCTCCTCAGCGGCGTTCAACGTGCTGATAGCTCCACCTAGAGAGGGACCGACTTAACGAGGACAGATACGGGTTTTCTAAGGAAAGATACGGGTACTATTGACTACTAGACTGGGAGATGATTCCTAGCGAGAGGCTCACGCTTAAGATCGTGGGTGAGAACATGGAATTGATGGTTTGCGGCAGGAATCTCATAAATTCGGAAGTAAGGCAATAAGTATTCGGAGGGTCCAAGGTGTTTCGAACAGTCGGCCACATCAGAATTTGTAAACTAGGCGGCTTTTTCGTGAATGGTAAACGGCTCTGCCTTGACTTTCAAGCAGTATGGTGAGATTTTTCAAGGTCGCTTGTGCATTGTCCGTTGGTTATTTGTCCTCTACATTCTTGCCCATGCGCCAAACAATTTCGCAAACCACGTCACCCAGAAGCATCACCCAGAAGCACCACCCAGAAGCACAATCGCATGAGAATTTGCCACTTCTCAAAAGCCGCAAACCCTTCGCCAGACTTCTCATCAACTCTTGCAAGAAGTCATTTTTGAGTCATGACTGACTTCAAGATAAAGGGCTGGTCGCATGCGATATGCGTTCGTATTTGCCGTTTTCAGTGCCATTTGGATTTGGATAGTCGGACAAAGCCAAGTAATATCGTACGCATTCATCAACTCAAGGTACGTTAAGAGGCTTGTCGCTATCGTGCATTCGGAAATTTTATCTCTACGCTTTCATTCACTGTGAACATTCATCTTTGCTTTCTTGGTAAGGTACGCAGTTCTCCTGAAAAAATTCACTCCATCTCTACTCGCGTTTGCTCCTGAATTTAGATCAGACTACCTTCAAACAGTTCTAATCAGCATCTTACTCTCGACCTCGGACACAATTGCTTTCCCATTGAGGCTGGCGGAATATTGCTTAAGAAAACTCGATGAATTCGTCAAACGAGGCTCCCGGTGCAAACTACCGCAGAAACTTCGAGCATTTCACGAACTTAATCGCCAACCTCAATGAACGACTCGCTTCTGTCGACAACAGTATGATTCATGCAACACTCTCACGCCCCACAGCACCTGTAACCCGGAGCACTACTCGACGCACCAAATCTAATCAGACCAGCAGCCCCATCTCCTCCAGCGAACCCAAGTCCCTCGCCCTTCGCACCCAACTCAAAACCTACAAGTCCTTCGCAACCATCATCGTCGGGTCCTCTCGCACAGAATTCTTCCTCCACAAAGACCTCCTAACCTCTTGCTCTCCCTTCTTCGCCGCCGCCCTCAGCGGGCCCTTCGTCGAATCCCACACGCAAACCGTCAGCCTCCCCGAAGAGCCCCTCTCCTCCTTCGAATACTTCGCCCAGTGGCTGTACACGCGCTCCCTCGCACACGACACGACGAACGCACGGGGCCAGCCCACGTACTTCGTGCTGCTGGACCTGTACGCGCTCGCCGACCGGCTCTGCGTCGAAGCGCTGCGCAACGACGTGTGCGACCGCATCGGCCACCTCGCCGAGACCACCAACTCCGTACCTACGCCGTCCGACACCTGGATCTTGTGCGAGCGCATCCGCGATGACGCGCCTGTGCGCCGCCTCGTGGCTGACTTGTTCGCGTTCAAGAAGACGGATAATCTGCTTGAGACGCATGAGGATGAGTGGCATCCGCTGTTTCTTAAGGCGTTGGTCGTGATGTTGAAGAGGCCGCAGCGGCAGGCGGTCGCGAGGCATGCGTTGTTGGAGTGGAGGGTGGTGAAGGGGGAGCATGCGGGTGGGGCGGCGGCGTGCGATGTTTGTCGCTTGGTGTGTCGCGCGAATGGCGGGCATTGGAGGTGCGAGGAGTGTGCGAGGGTGCTGTGTCAGGCGTGTGTTGCTAGGGGGTTGGGGGGCTGTGGGTGGGATTGGCCGAGGGAAGGGGCGTGCAAACCGTGGTTGAGGGATGCGTGCCAGTATCATGAGCACGGGCTTACACCTCGTTGTAGGGAGGAGAAAGAGAGGGTTGGGGAGAGGTTGATGGCGAGGTTAGGATAGAGGAAGACGAGGAGGGGGCTGGGAAGAGCGTGTCGGGAACAGGATGAAGCTGGTGTGTGGTATTTGCTAAATCGGTTGCGCAGAGATAGAGAGGCGACGGTCATGTTAATCAGTCGACTTGTAGATCAAGTTCATTGCTATCTCCTGGTCGTAGAAGACTTCAGTATCTCATACTTCTCCTTTTGCTCTTTGCGCAACCGAGATTGGCCCTCCAACGACCCTTCGATCTTGTCGTTCCTTCCGCCTAGTGCAGAGCCTTAGGAAAGTTGCATGCTACCTTGACATGTAAGATCCGTCGATCAAGGCTTGCGCGACCATGGTACGTCGACTGTGAGCATGTTCTGGGGTCTTGCCCCAGATCTTTTGCTTGTATTAGGCAAGGTGGGTCATGCTCACCAGCCAAAGATAATTGCTACCGTACGGACTACAATTTATGAGACACATTCTTCTTCTCAGTTTGCTTCCTACATTCGGCAGCAACACCAATCAACTCCTACAGGCTCTCGCAGTCACCGTGATCTAATCCGAATCATCTGGCTTCAAAACGATCCCTGCTCTTGCAGTTGCATCGACATCATCATCATTTTTCAAATTTTCCAAGCTTTGTGCCATTCTTGGCTCCCAGTACTGTTCGAGGAACTCGAGAATCGATCCTTTAAAGTCGGCGTCGGCGGCAGAGACACCGCAAACGACCGCTTCCAACTCTTGCACTAGCGCCCATTCCTCGTCTTGTATCTCTTCAACTTCTTCGCTGGAGAGAGCAAAATAAAATACGGCCTTCATGACAACGGGATAAAAGAAAGGATGGCAGCAGGTGTGTCTCATGCTAAGCTTGTCAAAAGTAAGCGCACGGATGAGATCTTCAACAACTTCAGTGCGTAGTCCTCCAGCAGCATCTAGAGTAGTTGCCATCCATTCTCCCAATATCCGCAAGTGCGGGCCTTCAAGCACTCTATTATCAGCTGCAATAGTATTGAAAATGTTTGTGCGTGGGAGACATCCGTTAGCACTACATGCGCACCGGCAACCGTCACAAGATCGGCTTAGGAGCGTTCGTCGTGCTGCATTTGGAAAACTTGGAACGTCTTCGTAGTCGCCTTGAAAAAGAGGTAGCCAAATTCCTTTGCGAAATTTCCTTGATGGAGTTCCGGAGATGAGTCTTGCGAACAAATGCATCGCAGTGAGTGACTTCGTTCCCCTAAACTTTGAAACTCGCCTCTCAAGATCGGCGCCTTTGGAAAGAAGCCAATCAGCCATGAGATCATTTCCGTAAAAGCTCTGATACATGAGAGGTGACAGGCCATCTTCAGGAGCAGAATCAACATCTCTGAATCCGGCCTCGAAAGCTTTGGATGCATTCTGCGGCGAAAGCTGCCAAAACTCATAGACACTAGTGTCAAAAGGCATCACAATTAACTCTTGTGGGAGTTCTACGCCTTCGGTCAAGAGCGCGTCCTGGACGGCATGAGCAGTTCTGTCAGGTAGACCATCTACTGGGACCAACTTTCCATGAAGCTCCGTAGGAATGAATTGCTTTGCCCATTGTGCAAGCTCGCGTCTCCGTGATATGAAAGCATTGAGAATATGATCCCATAAGTGTTCATATGCAGGATCCCATAAGTGTCCATTTGCACTGAATATTGCTTCTTCCACGTGGGGTAGAGACCAACTCGGCATCGTATACGCCCAACTAGGGGAGGACAGACTACTTCCGTTGTCCAAAAGGAGCTGGGCAGCCTCGACTAATCGCATTTGAATTGCGTACGAAAGTGGTATGAGGCCGTGCATGTCCGGTTCATTCACCAAAGACCTGCCTCCATGTTCGAATAGCACCATCATTCCATTTGTCCAATTCAACGATGCATGAATGGATGTATGCCCTTTACTATCCTTCTCATGGATAATAGAAGGTTTACGGATGAGAAGCTGTTCCAAAGTTTGCATATCTTTGTCTGCTATCGCGCCAAATAATCGACCTCCATCGAAGTCTGTTCACAGCATTAGGATCTACCCATGATGTGGCGCATGAGGTACTCACATATCACAGGGCAACCTTCGACGCCAAGCAGCACAATATCCGAGGTGTATACGGCTTCAACGGATGACGGCTGATCCCAAAGGCAGCGTTGAAAGCCATTTCTTATCAAGTACTCTAAATTTGAGTGTTGAGATTTAAAGACGCTAGAATGGAGTGAGTGGAGCATAATATCTAAGGTTGACCTACGATCTGTCAGTTTCCGGTAATGATCCATAGCCGATGGACATACTTTCCAGAAACATCGACATCGTTGACTGGAACTCCTATAACCTTCAACGCCATTATTGCATGGGGTAGAGTAGATGAGGTGGAACGAACAATGTAGGGCCCGAAATTATGGAGCAGCTCCTGCAAGTTCCCGTCAATTGAGAATTCTCTAGATTTGTTTGAATAAGGCAACATAACAAGCGAGATGTTTGACATAGCGTCATTATCGTAACTTACATGAGCGACTGTGCGGCCGGCAGGATTGACATCATCCGGAGAAGCCTCACCAGAGCGGAAAAGTTGGACAAGACGAGCCGGAAGGTCGTTCAGTCGGTTTTCTGAGTCACTCAGATCCATCACGTAATTGGTGACCTCTGCCAGACGGAGGCGACGAGTGGTGCCGTCGCCTCGCAAATTAGACCTGAAGAAATCGTAATAAACCAAAGCAAAGGCAGGCGAGTCGTACGGAACGGTCGCTCTGTACTTGACATACGGGCTGAGGGCTCTACCCCCGGCTCCACGTATCGATTGGAACGCTAGATCCACCGTAGTAGAGAGCAGCCAATTGAAGGATACTGTAGCTCCCCAAGCTCTCTTTGTTTCAAACAGGAAATGAAGAGGGCAAGTTGGATAGTGCATCGCAGACATGACCGCTTCTTGGAAAAATCGCAACGGGCCCACTGAATACCGCTGCACGACCCTGCGCGAGTGTTGTCGACATCTGCATTTTGGCCGCCGGGAGTTGTCGAATTGAAAACCACCCTGTTCCGTCCCCATTAGTCTCTCGAATCTCCTTGATTCATCGCACAGCATTTGATGGAGCTCGGGTCTGTAGATAATGGCGCGACGGAGGGGTTCGATAGATACAACGGTCTCTGCTTCACTTTGCGAATCCTTTAGCGTCAACGCCGCGGTTGAAGGATTTGACGGGGCCTGGGAAATGGTGAGCTCGAGGCGGCTGATTCGAGCGGCCGTATCTAGTGCCGAATCGTTCATGCTTATAAGGGCTTGCGTGGTTTTTGCTGCAGTGTCTCTAGTATAGACAGTTAGCTAAAGTATATGGCGCAAAGCGCTCTCGACTCACAAGTTCAGAATCTGTAATGTCGAGTCTACATTCAGCCTCAAGTATCGTACGATATCGTTCAAAAATTGTAGGGAATCCTTCTTGAAAGGATATTGAAGACTGCGGAGGGCAGCTTTCATAGAGCTTATTGTTGTAACCCGGCGAGTACCTCGGTGGAATTTGGATAAAGCCTCCTGTAGAGTATCGATACCCGTCTTAACGCGCTGCACTAGGTGCTCGATATGCTGTAAAAGCGGCGCATTTACCCTCAAAACGTCATTGCCATTTAGGACGGAACCTAAATGCTCCAGAGTCTGCTCCAAGTCCTGTAAGGTCAGGACCGTGGTCGCGACGTCGCTGTCTCGAGACCTCCAGTCCTGCAGGTAAGTGATAAGACCCTGAGTGACCTGAATGCCGAGAGAAATAAACCCAACGGTGCTACTGGCGATAGTAAAAGGATCCGACATTGTCTAGGAAGTCCGCGACCTCAGCCTGGGTGTGGTTGGATAACTCAGCAGCGCAGTACCAATACGTCGAAGCAGCCTACGGTGCAGGGCTAGTGCAACTACAAACAAGCTCGTAGAAATATAAGAGAGATAAAGATATAGCAGAGCAAGTTTATAAAAGGATGAAATTCCAGGACAAAGTTCCGGGATAGAGTTCCAGGCTGAAGAGGCAAAGTCGCAGCCTTGCCAAAACGAGGCTGGGTTCGACTGCATAAGAGCTTCAGAGCGTGACTGTCCTACCTGGTACCATTGACGAAAACTTGCCGAGCTCAACAAATGTTATACCCAGCAGGTACATGTACATGCTGGTGATGGTCCTAGTCTTCGAAGATCTCCTCACTACCTTGCGGGGCATCATACCATCGGAGCTTAGATGAGAGATTAAACCGCATAGCGCCGGCTTCTACATACTTGTTAACAGTTTGGAATTTTTATAGCATGAACATGGTTAGGGGTTGGAGAGGACCATCGATAGAAATCTTGGAAAAGTAGCCAGAGTCGGAGAAAGTTGCCTCACTTTACATAATTCTACCGCCATCCGCTATTGACAGTATCAGCGAACACTCCAAACATGAATTATTAACATTACTTCGCAAATAATTTCCAGTGATTACACTATATTCGACCAGATACCTCTCAATTCCATAGCACATTGCGATGGAGCCTGCGATGGGTATAAGAGGATGCGACAGCCCCCCTTCTGTCGATGCATCACCACAACGAAACGAACTGAGTAAAACGATCCGTATTATCCTAAACCTCTTCAACATTCTATACTGGTGACTTATCGCTGACCAATATTGACGAATCTGAAAATGGTGTCCTGGGCTATCACCGGCGCGACGCGAGGCATCGGCGTAAGCTTTCCTAGATTAATACCACAACCACATCCTCAAATGCTAACAAGAGCATCTTTGCAGCTCGGCTTCGTCGATAATCTTGTGAGTCTCCCGCTATAATTGTAGTCATGGCAAGGCATGCCACTAACTGCGCCGCCAAAGTCTGTCGATCCTAAGAACCAAGTGTTTGCCATCATTCGAAGTCGAGGAACTGCCGGTCCGCTTGAGGAGCTTGCTGCGAAGCGCAAAAACATCCATATTGTAGTGACCGATATCTCCGACCCGAGAAAATTGGATCAGGCTGTCGCTGAAGTCTCTAAAGTCACGGCCGGTTCGCTTGATGTCTTGATTCTCAACGCTGGCTCCGCAGCGCCAGAGACCAGCACGCTACCGCCAAGTGCTTTGTGAGTGAACGGACCTAATGCGCTTGAGAGTCCGAATTGCTGATACAGTGCAGTCATGGCAAGGAAGAAGCGCTGGAGAAGGAGATTAATGAGAACGTATGATCCTTCGGCTAGCGCTTTGAGCGATAACAGCAAATGTTGACTGCACGCAGATCAAAGCAAACCTGATCAGCAACATCTACGTCATCAACTCCTTCCTCGATCTCGTTCGTAACGGCAAAGAGAAGAAGATCGTATTCATTTCCAGTCCGAGTGGAGACATTGAGTTCAATCGTGTCACAGGCATTTCTACCGTGCTGGGATATTCTGTCAGCAAGGCTGGCATGAACATCGTCACCACCAAGTTCGGCGCTGAACTGGCCCAAGATGGCATCAAGACACTGTCTCTGAGTCCGGGATGGGTGAACACGGATGCTGGTCAGTCAATACGCAAGGCGAATCGTATCGGTATAGATGACTGACTCAGAACAGCTCAAGCAGTCACAGGCGCCCCGGCTATACGTAAATTCATGCTAAATGCATTCCGAAAGATCGACCAAAGCGTCAATCAACCGATTTCGGTAGATGAATCAGTCACCGATCAGCTTCAGGTGATTCAGAGCTTGACGGAAGCGAACAGTGGGAAATTTGTAACACATCACGGAAATGATGATTGGTTCTAGTCTGGAAGCCGATCAGAACAGTGGACGGAAATGATGGGGCCAAGATCTGAACTCAGGCAAATGGTGGCATGAATGGAACTCCACCAACGACCGCATCGAAAATTGTTAGATAATCGACTTGGTTCTCCGCATTGAGATCATGCTGGTTCCACACAGCCTCAACCATATGCTGAATAATATGAATGTGGCTTGATCTTCGTCTTCGGTCTTGCCGACTTTGTTCAAAGACGTCCAGGATAGCAAGGCGCTGATCATCGTCAACTGCTTCGCAGGCGATAATGAATAATGGCCACGCGTTCTGGCATGTTATCATCTTGGTCAACAGTAATATTCCCTCTCTCACAAGTCGTCTATGACGGAATTCTGTGCCTGAAACGCAATGGATCACCCGATTGACATATACCAAGCACGCGAGTCGATGAAGATCGGAGACTATAGTATTCCGGTCTATCGGTGTCGCAGACTCCACGTGAATGGGGCCATAGTATCCCACTGCCCTGGAAATGTTCTGTTCCAGCACCTTCGTGCGCTCTATTTCAGCATTCGCATAATTCATCTCGGAGGGGTTTGCGACTATGGCTCGTCTACATGCATGTACAATGAGCTGGAGCACATCAATTGGACAGCCGATATTGTCCTCTAACTGTCGCAGTATTAGATGATTCCGAAGGAAAGTGCCCAAGGCTTCCATTTACCTTTGAGTCGCTTCCCTCGATGGCTCTGGGTGATCTTGCTGTTGGAGCAAAGCCGCAACCTTCATAAGGTATAGTCCAATGCCTGACTGTGAACTCTGCAAGGGTCTCGTGATAATAAATCCAATCAAGGAAGACCGAATATTCTTGCCGAACCAGCTTGTGGACTGCTGGTGACGTGTTGATAATCTTTTTCACTGCGCATATATATATTACCCAACTCCCTTTGGAGTTTGACTCGAGTGAGAGCTATGATCATTAGCCGACCATGGCAAGCCCATGAGAACCGCGTTATACTACCTCGTAATGATACAAAAGCATCGCTGCCATCAAGTTTTGAAGTAGCGTCTTCTCGTCGAGCCAGTTGAATGACTTTTTGACCGCTGATATGACAAGATGCTTGTAGCGAAAGCTCTTCAAGCTACCGTGAAGCTGTAGTGATGCGAGAGCAAACACGCCTTGTAGGACTGGATTGGTCGCACCGGATGGATCTGAGAAGGCAATTCTCAAGATGAATTGTGCCAAAACCTCCTCGTCGGTTGGTCCTAGTATAAGTGATCTTGATTCGTTGACTGAGATGTTTTGGTCAGTAGGATAATTGGTTGTGGAGAGTCAGCCTACATACAGAACTCGAGTAAATGCGACTCCTCTCTGTTTATGACGGTGGGCGATAGATAGGTCGGACGAGGAACTTTCATGGTACGAAGGTAACGAGCTACAGGTAACTGCCGTCAGTATCAAGCAGCTTGACAATGTGTCGGAGGTGATTCCCACCAGAAACCCTTCCGTTCTCTAGCTCCTCCGACAGCGATATGTCCCAGGAAGATATATTCAAGAACCTCTTGACTCTTGATTGAAGCGTATTCACGGCGCGGCGCGTATCTCGCGAGATTATTGCTCTTTTTTTATCGCCATCTCGAGGCCAGGACAGCTGGATGCCATAGCCTTGACAGACGCGTCGCGCCTTCATGCAGTTGCCACATCTCGGCCAATGAGAGTCACACCGAACTTTGCGTTCTAAGCAGAAATCAGCCTATTAAAATTCGTATGGCAGCTTATCCACTCTTGATGTGTTTACCTCTGCAAGTCCAACATCCTTTTATTCCCATGGCGAGATCTTTGTGGGCCAAGCCCGCATGCTCATCCTCCAAATCGTACAGACTGCTGGACTCTGATCACAGTCTTCATTCGCTATAGGCTCAGCCTGAATTCATGATGCGACGTGAATTTTCTCTGGTGCAATGTTTAAATGCTGGGATAGAGTGTTCTTATGGAATTACTCACCCCAGTCCGCATGGTGTAATAAGGTTATATCGGGCCAATCGGAGCAGAGGATTGGTCAGCCCCCACAACTAAGACACGCAAGATCTCGGAGAAAGTTGCATATGATGATTAAGCAGGAATGAATCTCGAAAATAGGTTGGAGTCTCTCATCTCGCCGTGTACGGAGTGAATCCTGCGATTGCTCAAGGGCTTGTCCTCGATTGCCGCTCGAGGTCTCTCCTGACGGCAGCTATAAATAGAGAGGCTCAAAAGTAGGTTCTTCTCCAGGGCCAGGCTCGGTCCCACTCGAACCGCGCCCTGGGCTCTTCTCGCGCGTTTTGTTCCTCGATCCCTTCATCTCAGAGTAAGCTCCATAACATGGATGGAGCTAGTTAGGTACTGGCACAAGGTGTACGTCCCGGCACGCCTAGACCCTACCGTACTTTAGCTGATCATGGCAAGGTTTCGCGCACCACCCTCCATCGTCATACACACGGAGGATAGTCAATTGAGGAGAAGGCCAAAAGCCAAGAGTATATCAACCCATACCAAGATTCGCCTGTTGTAGATTTCTTGTTACAAACGTCTTATCTTGGGCAGCCAGTACAGATAAAGCACATACCTTTAATAGCCTTCCTTGCCACCGGTAGCCAGCCGATGCAGGAAAGACCACCCAAGCCTGCAAGTAGGAATTGGGCTCAAGCTATAAGTCCGGAGATCAGAAAGAAAAAGAAGAGAGTAAAGGAGGGCCTGAGAGGCCGTTGGAATCATTGATGGTAGCAATTCTGCTGGCGTAAAACGAGAGCTGAAAGGAAATGAATTCTGAAAGTTGGACTGACAATATCATCCCCTATAGACCCACCAGTAGACTTGACCAAAACAAGGAATGTCGTCCAGCCCTCGGATACTGGGTGAAGGTAGGGTCAAAAGGCAGATGAGGATAGAAGAACAGTAGACTGCGTTCGGTAGTAGAGACCGAGACTTAAGTGCGCAGCGTGGCACAACGGCAGATACGACCGCACGTGGCACTCGTGGATGTCTGCTATCTGTGGGTTGTTCTGAGCATTGTCATTTTCCTTGATGCCTGCTGATATTTGGCGGTTGCCTACGCCTGATGGATGGTTTGTGTTACGCTTAGTTATGTATCATCGAATTAAGGTGGCCAAGGCCCATTCGTCATCCGTGACTGGCCACTGCGAACGGCTGATCGAGCGCTTAGGATTACCTGACCGTCATCATGGCCCAGCGTAGGAATCAGGCATCAGGTATGCTTGCCTAGGCTGATGCAGGTGCAATTGGCCTTCTTGTATTAGTGTGTAGCCTTCTACGGGAGCAGCTATCAAGTCAATGGATCATGTCGGTACGAACCCGACCTTGCAGCCGTTGACGTTCATGCAGACCATTCTTTGCTCACCACACCAAGCCCTCTCATCCCTACTTGCGATGCTCTTGAATTTTTGTGCGATCCTGATCAAAGCCACCGACGCTTCGGCTATGGCTTTCTGCCGCCCAAGGCATGCCCGTTGCCCTGCGCCGAAAGCCATGTATTCAAACGGTCCAGGGCTAATCCTCTCCCAACGGCCGGGATCGAATTCTTCTGCGTTAGTACCAAACACAGATTTATCACGATGCAAGGCGAAGAAGTTTGATAGGGTACAAGTGCCTGCCGGCGCAAAGATTGGACTGCTGCCGTCTGAACCCCCGCCGCGAGGAAGTACCGTGTCCACAAGAGCGACGCGAGCCAGGGTGGGAAAGACGGGATATAGACGGAGAGCTGCAACCAGTGAATTAGTTACATCTTCGATGCGGGTTGGTAACCCATCACATACATTCTCGAATGATGTTTCGAAGGAACGATGACTGCTTCGTATCCTCGAGAGTCATTGGCTTTGATGTGATGTCAGCAACTTCTAAGCGCAGTCGGGCGAAGACTTCGGGATGCCGAGCGAGTAGAAAAACGGTGTTGGAAATGAGCAATGGAGTTGTATCCGTAGCCCCCATCATGGCTTGGATTATTTGATTGCGAATGATTTTCCGGTCATCTGTTTGCTGGGCTAGCGCTTGTACGAGACTTGTAGGCGGGATTTTGTAATCGTCTGGAGTCATTTCAATAAATCGATTGACAAAGAAGTCGACATATTCATGCACTAGCTGCCAATGTACGACTGACTCTTTCTGCGGACCGATGAAACGAAGCCAACGTGATCTTAGACGCATGCCGATGGCACGAAGTGAAAGCATAAAGTGTTTGTGAAAGGAAAGGCCATCGAGAGGAGCACCTGAAGCCGTGGTATTGCCTAGGATACCCAGAGGTTCGCCCAGTAAAAAAGTTGCGGAGGTATCGACAGACCAGAACGAAGTCAGTCAATGGAATTTGCGAGGGCGGCGCATACATACTAGCGACATCAACAAGGGCTGGAGATCAAAGGTTGATGCATCCTGGGGTATCTTTGCGAGAGCCTGGTCAAACAGTGTCTCGAAGGCTGAGAGTTCTGAGATATTATTCCTATGGAAAGCAGGCTTGAGTAGAGCGCGAGAATGCTCCCATACGTGACCGTCGGCTGTCAACACCCCTTCACCACAAAAAGGTGCCATAGCAGCCAGCCGGAAAGGACCAACGCCCCATCTGCGCGATTCATAGCCAAAGATGGCGTGAACATTCTCGACGTCTCGCGTCTTGATAGATAGATTGAAGAAGCTAGGGTCTCGATAGGTTGGGCCGAAACGTTCGTGTAATTGGGTGCTGAGTTCAAGACTGCCAGTCGATGATTTGTGGGTGCCTTTGTCTTCATTTCCAGCAGTTGTCGCTAGACAGCTCGTCATGGGTTGCGGAGGAGGCTTGCAGCCAAGACGACGCGCTGTGAAGTAGCGTGTAAGTAGTCTTTGAGAGTAAAACAGCGTGACACTGACTATTGCCACGATAATTGTTGAGTAGAAGAACGACATGCTTGTGCAATTCAGCTACTTTAAGGCTCATGAATCTTCGGAGGGTTATCGATGAGCAAGTCGCTCCCTACATCATACGGCACAGCAGCACGCTAACACAGCAGGCTTCGAGCTGGGAACCGGCGGACTGTCGAACTAATCATGTACGTCTGCTACCTTACCCGACGTAACT
This sequence comes from Trypethelium eluteriae, assembly GCA_021030925.1. Classification (NCBI taxonomy): domain Eukaryota; kingdom Fungi; phylum Ascomycota; class Dothideomycetes; order Trypetheliales; family Trypetheliaceae; genus Trypethelium; species Trypethelium eluteriae. The sequence goes on from JAGFMJ010000060.1 coordinate 42,755, forward strand.
TATTCCTGCATTGTTTTTGCACGACAGCTTATAGCATTAAATAGAAGATTGCTGGTGCACCTGCAGCTCACGCGGCAATGTCGAGGCAGGGTCCGGCTTAGGATCTTTGAAATCTCTCCCCTTAATTGCAGCACTGCGAGTGGAGCAAGCTAAAAGGGCACCGCAAGCGCTGCAAGGGTTATGGATAGCGGCAGTCTGTTGCGAGGCTGTTCATAGGCTGGACCTGCTTGGATAGTAGGAGTCTAAGTGCTCAAGATAGGTGAGTTGTCAGCTTTAAATTGGGGTTGAGCATCACACCAGGCCTTAGATTATAGATTAAACCGCGTAGCGACGGCTTCTGCGTTGTTGTAAACAATTCGGAATATCCAAGCTACGAAAACGGTCATGGGTTGGAGAGGACTCTTTTGAAGAGCCAAGAGGCGAGTTTGACATTGTGGACCAACATCTTTGGTCATCGTGAACGTCAACATCTGCACGTAAATCTGCTATTGTGGAGAGCCACATAAACTGCGAATGAACTGTTTTGGAATGCTATCTCACCTAAGGTACCATAAGTACGCTAACATAGAGTTCTCCTCTTTACCGTCTTCAATCTCTCATGTCACGCCGACCCAGCTATGATTCTTCAGCAAAGCCTCTAGCACGAAGTGTCCGTTCAAAGAAAACACTTGCCGTGATTCTGTACCACGATTTCTCCAGCCCAACAAGCAATCCTCAATGCACCCATACGTGCTTGATTCCCTCCAAAACCCAAACGCCAGTATTTGCAGCTCCCTCTACCCATCAAACGCGAACCGCGCCAAGTCCAAGACCCTGTCAGGCCCACTCGCCACCTTCGCAACCGGACTCAGAGGCTCGAGCTCGGACTCCGCCTCGCTGTCCGGCACAAGCATGTCCTCGCTCCCCTTCATCTCAACCTTGCCCTCTGCTATTTCACCAGCTTTCAGATCTATAGCATCGCGCAATGCGGCCTTTATACCCAGCTTCAGAGGGGTGAGGACGGCCTCGGGATCGATCAGCGTTGAGCCGTCGAGGTCGTCAGATTTAGTGGGACTCGTGTTATCCACTTCTGACTCTGGAATCTCGGATTCGTCCGCAGCAGGCTCGGAATCCGGTGCTGTCGCGTGCTCTTGCGAGGCTTGCAAGGTAGGCAGATCGGATGCGGTTTCTGGGAGATTGGCCGAAGGGGACGCAGATATGGGTGTAGAGACGGTGAAAGGTTGGTATCGGAATTTGGTGCGGAGGTCGTTCAGGTCTGCGGTTGTGGAAGCGTTGAACACTGAACTATGTTCAAGTCTGGTGGACTCAGGGTCAGGAAGGGTTGAACGAATAGTTGACTGTGTCTCTTCATGATCAGTCAACATGCTGGCCGTAGAGTAGCCGGAATCGTCTCTGAAGATATCCAGCTTCTTCTTCGTCTTGGCCGTGCTTGTAATGGTCTCGGTGAGATCTGCCATAGCCTCTCCAATGGAATCGTCGGACCATAGCTGAAACTCGGTTTCCGCAGTACTCTTGGAGCGGGATTTTGATGGCCTCGTTAATGATGTCTGACTGAGTCCCGAAGGAGAGAAGAAACGGCTTGCTCCTGCTTCTATCTTGGCAGAGGTACGAGTTGAGGGAGAAAGATCGTCTGAGCAGAGACGTTGTCGCTTGCTTGGATTTGGAGCAGAAAAGGTTCGCCCGACTGATGCTCGTCCTGCACCAGCAGTGGATACGTTCCTTCGCTCGGTAGCCAAGCGCGTTGGTACAGGCGTGGCGTTCCATGATGACGGCTCGTGTTGCAAAAGTCGTCGTTGACTTGGTGTAGGGGTGAAGATGTTGGGATCAAGTTCGGCAAGAGGCACTCGCTTTGGTTTGAAAAATGTATCAATGGCTTTGTTCCCTTTTAGATTTTCCACTGGTGTCGCGGATACCGAAGCTTTTGGTCTTGTGGCTGGCCATTTGGAGTTCTTTAGCAATGCCGGGTCCAAGTTGATGACCTCCTTCGTATGTGGATGAATGTCACCAGCCGCGACTCGCATTGCCACGTTTGGCTCGACGAGTGAACCAATGTATTCCATCGTTGCAAAATCCAGGTCTTCCAATGGTTCTGTAAGATTGACCAATCTCCTTTCTTCAGGACACCAGACCCATTGATAGAGAAAAGTTAGTTCAGCTCTCTTGAAGCTCACCAAATAGTCGTGTGGAACCTTGAATTTTGCGTCCCACTGCAGCTGCTTCACCAGTCTCTCTATGCTCTTGTACTTTCTTAGCAATCGGTAAGCCGTCTTGAGGCCCATGTTGCTGATGCTTGGCAAATAGTCGCAGCCTGACAGGATTGCCATACGTCTAAAATCGGCATCTGTCCATCCGACAAGACTAACTTCGCGGCAAGCGGCAAAATCTCGACGATGTATCATGACACACTCCCCGTACTGATCAAGCTTGGTAAGCAGGCATTTGGCACCAAACACTAGCATGTCAGAGTCTTCCGAGATGATTCCCTGAATGAAGCCTTTCCTCTCCAGATAGACAAGTTGAGAGTCTGCTTCGTAAGGTGCGACGATGTAATTTACCCCAGCTTTTTTAAGCTCCTCGATGAGCTGGCGGGCCATTTCTGGGGTTACATCGATAGCTTTCTGCAATTCGAGATGTGCTTGAGAAGTCTTGCCTAAGTTCAGTAGTTCCAGTCCTAGTTTCTTACTCTGATTTCGTCGCTCGCGCCGTTCAGCTTCAGTATGAGACTTGGATGGAAGATAGTCCCCATCGAAGACAATGTATGGAGTTATATTGAAGTGCAGAAGCATGCGAACACGGTGCATCGCAAAGTCGACGAATCTAGCGGTCTATCAGTATTCCGTAATGGTTCGCATGGATCTCGAAGTCTACTTGGTGGTGGGTTTGCCCAAGGCAAGGTCGATTGCGCAGGAAACCGTACCGCGATGGAGCCATCCATACGCATCAACACCAATAGTCTGACCAGAGAACTTCTTGAGTTGGCATGGCTTCTGAACTGATTTCAGAAGCGGCAGAAGGCCTGCCAATGGTGAGCATCCCAGTCTGATGATGCCTCGCCCAACGGAGAACTCACCAGAAATGCCCATTGTCAGATTGAACGGCGCGCGTTGGCGCTCAGAGATGATGGTCTAAAGGCATAAAACATAGGACATAGTCGGGGTTACAATGAGTCCAGATTGAAGACAACCATCGGGGTTGGTCTTGCGAAGAGCAAAGTGCGGTAGTTCTTCCTTGCCCGACGCGTCCCTTTCCAAGGAGAACGCGTCGAGGGCGGCATGTCGTCACCGCCTTCGCTTCGTCCCGCCGCCCCGGCTGCACATCATCTGCGATCTCAGGAAACTTTTCTTCTTCCTTACAGCTCCAGATCATGCCGTCGAGCGTCTCGAAAGTGACCAAGCAAATCAACAAGAAAAAGCCAGGCAAGCTAGGAGCACTCCATGAGAACAGCAGAGATGCGAAGCGGCTGCGACGGGCCAATACGCGAGACGACAAGTTGAACCGAGTTGCTGCTGTGAGAGCGAAAAAAACGGAACCTTTTCGTGCGTACAGAAGCTGCGTGGGAAGTCGCTCTTATTCCTGATTTGTCGCAGTGGAGCGCATAGCCTTCCTTCAATCAGCCGCACAGGAGCACCGAAATACTTTTTCTCTTCGAGAGATGCAATCACTTATCGAGGACTTTCTTAAACGATATGAAGACGCGCTTGCAGAATTACAAGCAAAGCGCCGTCCAGGCCGACCTGCGAGTGCAGGTCAAGACTTGCTACAAGCGAAATTAGACTTAGAGCAGAAGGAATACAACTCGGGCTTTTGGATGCCAGATCTAGAGGATGAACCCAATGTGGATCGGTTGAGGCAGTGGAACGGTGAATGGAATTCGTTGGATACTATGGTATTTGTAAGAATCACAAGAGCTGGGAAAAAGCACGCAAGTCAGTTCCCGCCGCATCGTGAAAACTGAGCCAGAGGCTGCTGTTTGTCAATTTACATATTACGTATCAAGATACCCTTTCCGAAGGCTGCGTATCCATAGTAGTCTACATTCAGAACTCAGCTATTGATTATCTGACCCCAATTTGCTGGAAGAGGAGATGCACTTCTTTTAATACATGGGCGAAATTTATTTGGCCATAAATACAGTAGATTTGGTCAAGGGTATGTTCAGTCGAAGAATTTACCGAGGTCTGGCCGCGTGGTTAGCTGAATGCGTTGCATGCTCAAAAATTGTAACATACTCTCGAGCCACGACTTGTATTCCCGCTGCTCCTTGTAGTCGATATACTCGGGTACAAAGAGGGCTAAGGCTGTGTTGATACCCCTGCTTTCGACCCAGTTCTCCATAAGAATTTGCAGGTCTTCGTCGAGATTGCCAAATGGTGGTCCAGTGTATTGTCCTCTCCTCTTCCAGTCAACATCCGCATTCTTGGGATCAGCCATGTCGACAGTAGGGAAGTAGTAGACGTTATCAATCGTGATGTTTCCTTGCTGAGCGGTCGCTTCAATAGAGAGCGCTCCCTCTTTGCCGTCCCTGTTAACTGTGATATTGAGCCGAGCGGGAAAGTCGCCTGCCCCCATGGCCGTTTCATCTATTGGCGACCCATCGTCAGCAAGTTCCGGCCGATCTGCAGGAGCAACATTGTCCTCAGGTGCAACCTTGACGTTGCCTCCAGGAGTACGGCCTTGATTGACAGCGCCCTTGGTGTTGGCGCCGCCAGACTGTGTATCTGTAGGTACGGAGTCCATTTCAGTCTCCTCATCATACATCGCACGGTCTTGGTCCAATTCTTCTTGCTCTTGATCGAAACTGTTCAAGTCGGCGACGGAAAAGGTTACTCGGATGCTAGAAGTGCATCATCAGTCAATGCAATTTCAAGACGTAGTATAGCTCATTACTTCTCATCTCCATGCTTCTTGGAAAGCACCACATCTTCTTGTCCAGGAACATCTTGAAGCTGTCCACCGTTAAATCAATTCAAAACTTCTAGGGATACAGATACCCACCTTAAAGTCCGTATTATCCAGATAATCCTTGATGGTCGTCGAAAACTCGGATTGCTCTCTACTATCTTTCTCTAGTAAGAGCTCTTTTTCAAGTTTCGAGGCGAGCTCTTGGGTCACTTCAAAGTAATTAGAACAGTGACTGCGTCAAAGGTTTTTGAATTACGCACAGTCATCGGATTCCAATCGCGGCCTTGATGTCGAAAATGGTGCATTTAACCGTGGTAGAGTTGAAGATGACCATGATGATGCTAAGGGAGAAATTCTGCGCAAGGCACTGGTTGATGTGAAATTGGTTTGCTGCGCTAGACGAGGAGCTGAGCGCGGTATCGATCGTGTCAAAGCTCGAAGGGTCGCCATTTCGGATGATGGAGATTGAAGATTGGTTGGAATGTTTTTGCAGACGAGCTCTCCGAAAGTTTTAAAATTCGGGAGGACTTCCGCCACCGTCACGTGCAGACGCGATGACGTCCAGTGGCCCGCGTGTCGAAGGAGATCGGGAACTTCTGCAGACGTTTCAAGATATCTGTTCGCGGCAGCAAAAATCAATTTTTCGAAAGTCAAAATTTCTACAGATTCGTCTGTATAAAGGCTAAAGGGAGAATCAGCTAATACAACACGTCGGTCTCTAGCTTTCGCAAATTTCCTATATTGACGGCAAATTGACCAAGATAACAATCTGCTGCTGGATTCCGTTGCTCGTCGGCTAGCGAAAGACCGCATGAGCTCAGCATGACTTTCATTGCTTGAACAAAAATCAGTCTCAGTCATCACGTAGGACTGTTGGTCCGACAACATGGCAATGGAAGAAAAGAAAAAGGTATGACATCTGGAAAATTTTGGAGTGCCACGTGCTCAATGTTCTGATTCGTATCTGCTTGGTCTTCCTGTTGGCTTATGCCATAAGGACTGTCGAATTTTGACTGACGCTTTCTCAGCCGAGCACTTTACGTTCTATCATTGCCGGCTCAACGGCTGGTGCTATTGAGATCGCCATAACATATCCTGCAGAGTTTGCAAAAACCAGAACCCAATTGAATCGAAGACTACCAGATGGAAAGAAACTACCGTGGCCACGATTTGGATCTCAGTGGTATGCTGGTTGTACCACCTTGATCATCGGGAATTCCATCAAAGCGGGCGTCCGGTTTGTTGCATTCGACACTTACAAGTCACTGCTATCCGATGCCGAAGGAAGAATCTCAGGACCTGGTACAGTCATTGCGGGCTTTGGTGCTGGCGCAACAGAATCGCTACTTGCAGTGACTCCTTTTGAAAGCATCAAGACCCAATTAATCGATGATCGAAAATCTGCCAATCCTCGAATGAAGGGATTTCTTCACGGAACGGCGGTAATAGCACGAGAAAAGGGCATTCGAGGCTTTTTCCAAGGCTTCGTCCCGACTACAGCACGACAGGCTGCCAACTCCGCAGTGCGGTTCTGGAGCTATACTACCCTAAAGCAAATGGCGCAAAGCTACGTGAAACCTGGGGAGAAGCTCGGATCTCTGAGTACATTCGGTCTGGGAGCAATGGCTGGCGTGATCACGGTGTTCGTGTCAATGTGAAGCATTCTCTCACCTTCCGCTAATGTATAGATGCAGATATGCAACAATGCCCCTAGACACCATCAAGACGAGAATGCAGTCAATCGAGGCCAGGCAAGAATACAGAAACAGCTTCAATTGTGCAGCACGTATATTCAGGGAAGAAGGTGTCCTGACTTTCTGGTCTGGAGCCTTACCAAGATTAGGAAGACTTACACTTAGCGGTGGGATTGTATTCACAATGTGAGTTTGGGATTGCGTGTCCATCATTTTTCGCATTCCTTGGAGCTGGCTACTAACGTCCCTTAGGTACGAGAAAACCATGGAGATGCTAGATAGATTAGATCCTGAAAAGAAGTACATATAAGTGTCTTAATTTCCTGAGCCACCTTTCTACTCTTTTGCACTCCCTTGGCCGAGGAATTTATTGCCAGCATCAGCAGGCGAGCCGCCTTCAAGTACAGATATTACTGCAAATGCTACTTTCGTAGGGATCCGCTACATTCCTGTGAGCTTGAATCCGATACTTTCGTTTTGGTCCAGTCCGCACCCACAGAAAGACCGGTCTCCACGGCATTTAACCTGTCAACTCATGTATTTCCTGGAACAAAAATAACAGCAATAGTCAAGAAGTACACCATAATTTTTGCAGCTGAGGGGTGCTACAAATCCAAGAACTTTTGCGGACAAAACAATGTGCACATCGTTGGGTTTTCGTGATTTCCATTTCGACAGAAATAGCACTTACAACTTAAAGGTCGGGATCTTACCGAAAGCGAGCCAAACCTCGACCGCAAGACGGCTTTGCACCGTACTTCAATGCTTTCTGTTGCAATTCTGTAAATTGCATGGAAGAAAACTTTGGACAGCGGAAGTTAATGAGACCATGTGAGGTTTGAGGTCAACCCCAAATAACGGAAGGGAAGGCAAAAAGTGTGTGATGACAGTCGCTCTACATGCCGGCACATCTACTTACCCAAGACAGTCCGCAGTAAGTAGAGATTTTGCACCCATCCAACAATTCCGCCTCGTCAGAGCTTCTATCGGAAGCAACATGCTGGAACTTATCAGATAGCTTAAGCAATGATCCGCGTCTCCACTATTTAGCAAGCACCAACGTCCGCTTAGCACACATCAAATCGTTCCAAAGGCTCTTATGCTCCTTCTTCCAAGCTGCCGTCTTCTCCCGAATGAATCCATTGGGACTACCCTGCAATCCCGTCATTACCTCCTGGAGACTTTGGGTGATGACTCTTGCCTCTTCTGACAACGAGCCCTTCGAAGTTTTAAGGCCGTTTTTGCCATCTTCAATGAGTTTCATTACGAGTGCAACTCGGACGAGAATCAGAGCTGACGACAGCGGGTCAGCCGCATCATGCTTCGGACGCAGGGCCTGCTCTCCAATGAAGGATGCCATTCGCAGGCGCTCTGCATCTGTATCGAGAAACTCGGAGATGGCATTCGTATCCTCGGCAATCTGCGGCCAGCAGAGGGTGTTTTCCGTGAGCAAATCACTGTGCAAATTTTCCAGTTCTTTGACAAAATCCTTCCACTCCTCGTCCGCCCGTTGCGTATCAGGGAAACGTGGATACGGAAGAAGCCAGAGCTGAAGCTTCGTAGTCGACGGAAGAACGCTACGTATGTCTTCGCCCTTATGTCTATCCCTGATGCGAATAAGTATTGAGAGAACTTTTTCAAGTGCAACTCGACCAGTTTCCCGCCACTTCCGATACATAGAACGAATCGATTCAACGCTTTCGAGGGGATAAGTGGTCTTACTTGGCGGGCGGAGATCGCGTACAAAATCGTCCCAGATATCTGCAAAGCGCTCGAATTCATCTAGAAATAGAAACGTATGTTCGCTCACCAAATCGAGCAGCCCATCAAAGGTGATGGCGTTGCTTATGGAGGGATGCGGCATATCATGATGGATCATAGAGACTATCCTCTGTGTACCCGAGCCGAAGTATTGGTCCATTTCTTGACCGAAGACGGACAGCCAGTGCTGCACTTCCGGGGTATTTCGGAGATTGACATTCTTTCGGAGCGATTCATTAAAGGTCTGTAGATTGGCAGGCGAGGTGATGGTCAAGACAATATGTCTGTTGAAGTCTTCAAACACTGTTTGAGGTATGTAAGAAGCATATCTGGCAACAAGTTCGTTCCATAATTGAGTGCTGATAGGCGTCAAAGGGAGATCATCTATGGCCAAGTCCGCTTTGTGCTTAGCCAGAAACAAAGCAATCCATTCCCTGTGCTCTGTTTGTGAGAGCCTGAGAATCGGTAAGAGATATCGGACCACAAAATCAGGCTGTAATTTCCTTATCGCCGGGTACTTCTGTTCATGAGGAGCTGTGAGCATAGCGTTAAGCAAAGGGGGTAGCCCAGAGGAAATGTCGGCAATCTCCGGTACTGTCCCTGTTTCATTGGCTTCCTCCCAGTTCTCTGGACGCATCGGGAGGCGCTCATTGATGCTCCCGGCAATGGGTATAATGGTTTTCAAGGTGGCCATAATCTTTGTGACTAGAGCATTAGATTTCCAAGCATCCTCCTGACCGCTGACCAGGCTGTCGAGCAGACTCAGTAGACTATCAAGTGTCGCAAGACGGATGTCTCTATGCGTCCCGGCTTTGAATAGCTCCAAGAGTACTTCTATCGCTGCATCTGCCGAAATGAATTCCGCATTGTCTAACAGTTGTGCCAAATACTTGACAGTTGTCACTTTGACCAGAGATTGAGGTGGTATGGATTTGGAGGGTTCCACCTCGCCAACCTTTACGTATGATTGCTCCTCTAGCTTCTCTCCAATGGCAGCTGCAAAAGCATGGAGCATCTCATGCGCTGCTTTAGCAGGGAGCGATTTCATGAATTTGATCGATAGGAGCTGTCTATGCCAGGAGCTTGCATCTGGCCGATCCAGTATAGTCTGAAGAATGAGCTTCTGCGCTAGCTCAGGTTTGTCGCTTGCGGAGAGGTGAAGTAGACATTCGTACGACAGTAATTCCAGCTCGTCATGCTCCGGCTGATGATCCTTCTTCTTGCGCCGTTCATTCCCAGCTTCAAGCATGGCCGCGGTAGAAGCAGCAAGGGCGGTCGGAGGAAGTGTTCTCAGGAGAGCTCTGATAGGCCTATGGACCTCTCTAAGGAAGTCAACTCCCACTTTCTCTATCATTTCTAAGGTTCCACTCCAAATTGCAGCGTAGATGTCAGCCTCTGAGCTCTGCAGTTGCTTCTGAATTTCCTTGGCGCGGTCGACGCGTTGATTGATGGCTGCGCCGAACAAGGACGTAACACCATTCCAATCGGGTTGGTAGAAGGAAGGTTCCCGCTTCGCCAAATACATCATGCCATGAAACTCCATGAGAATCTCATCTGCCTTCTTGACGTTCGCTGCGATTTCAGCCAATCGCACGTTATCCAGCAATCGCTGTGGTATGGCGGACAGTAGCTCAATCCCTTCAGTCGTCATAGTTGCATCTCGCACAAAGATGGCTTTCACGGTAAGGGGATCTCGAATGTATCGCTTTTGCCAGGTCACGGTTTCCTTGTACAAGTCTAGGTTACCACTCGCAATAGCATAAGCAGCGGCTGCTTTAGCAAACTGTGCTCTATCCGTTTGCTCCCTTGCAGTAGCAGCTTTTTTCCGGAGCTCATCGACGGTGCTTTTGACGCTCCTTTGCATTTCTTCACTTTTGCGCCGGAGTATGGTGAGGAGTAAGGCTGCATTGAAGTTCCGTTGAGATTTAATGTCCTGTATTGAAAGAATCGACCTCCGTCCTGGTCGCTGCAAAAAGCTGTATTCCGGATTTACCTCGTAAAGACCCTTGAGTAATCGGAATGCTTGGTCTTCATTCAGCTGGTAAAAGACGTCACAGGCCCATGGTTGATGTGAAAGTAGTTTGAAATCTTCAACCGTGTCAATGTCGACACCTATTTTTGGAATATGGAGACAATGGAGTCGAAGTAGCGGCCATCGCAACTTAGGCTTTTCTGTCAGATACCCCAACGCTCGCATGAACTCTTCGCCGATCGCCTCCTGTGAACCGCCAAGTCCCAAATGCAGGGCAAGTGCGAGCAAATCTTCATATATCTCTGGTGCCCTGGTCCAACGAGTCATCAACTCTGACCAGATGCCAGTTGATCGGAATTTCACCTTAAGTCCTGGCTTAACCTCCAAAAGCTGTAAGCCTAGCATGAAGACACTATGAATCTTCGTCTCTGGCAGTTTTCTTTTACGAGAACGATGAAGGAGAGAAGACCATATGTCAACTTCAGATATCCAAGCCGGCCAATTATTAGCGTTGTTGATATCTAATCGATGCTGCAATACCTTCAATGCGAAAGCCATAGACTCTGATATACTTGGGGTTTGTGGAGCAGGACTAGGAGGTTGGCTATACACAAAGGCGCCAAGCAATTGATGAGTGAAGTCGCTTCCATCGGCGCCGTGAAAGATGCTCTTAATGACATGCCTTCGCAAAAGCTCTGCATGCGTCTTAATTAAGCGTGTGTAGGGGAGATGTTGATACAATGCATTTGATTGATCTTTGGCGTTGAGCAACTGATCCACAAATTCTGACGAACAAGCTGGTATCATCTGAGCGTAGAGTGCCTGAATGGGACGTCTGTCTTGACATTTCAGCCCAGGTCCGGGATAGTGTGCTGGCAGTAGTGCACGCAGCAGTTCCTCGACAGCTTTTTCTCGAGCCTGTACCCCTCTTTGGCCGCGATTGCAGCGCCCCAATGCGACTGCAAGAGTCTTCACCTCTTCAACGGAGAGCTTTGCAAAGAGATTGACAAGGCCTCTCGTTCCGCCGATCGCCCTCCATGCGGACATCCACCTTGCCGAATCAATCAAAGCTATCCCAAAGTGCTTGATGCCTTGCTTGCGAACGCTTCGTGATAAGCATTGGTGAATGCAAAGTACGATAGCTTCGTCGGATTTAGCCCAGGGAAGGAAGATGCTAAAGATAGTCGGCTGCAGGAACTCTTGATCCACTGCTTCTAGGAGAGCTTGACAAATCGTCGCGTCTGAATGCTCTTGTCGGATTCCATTCAGATATGTTATGATATCTTTGACCCTTCTACGGCGGAACAGCGAGAAATCCAGATTGACTATCGCCATAGCAGTGCAGGCAGAAGCATTTCGAGCTTTTTGGGACCGGTAAATGAGATCGCGCTCCGAAAATTTGACGAAAGATGCTGCTCATAGAAAAAGGTCCGCGGAAAAAGCGGCGAAAGCGGTGCAGACTGTCTTGTAAAACGTACGGATTATCTGTACCTGGATGTTTTATGTGCAGCCTTCGACGCTACCGTGCTTTAGGTGGTTAGTGGGCAGTGATAGGGTGGACTTGAGACCACCAATCAGTAGCCGCAAACGTAAGCCGATCTCTGAAGCCTAGGGCAACTGTTTATACGACAATTGAGTCAATTACTGTTGAGTTCTCCTTCTTGGTCCTGTTCAATACAGGACTGCTTTCGCGGTAACTGTAGTTTTGTCACCAGTTGAAATGCCCACCGAAATTACAGTCTACCAAGACTTTGCAATTTCACCGTGCTGTTCTGGTCTTACCCAATTGATAGCTAAGACTTCTGCCCCCATTCCGCCCATCCAGCCGCATCTACGACCCAATATACGCTCTCCACAAACCTCGGCACGTCTTCCACGACTATTGTGATTCTTCCTGCCTCCCGACTTTTATTCAATACATCGACCGCCATCCTCGCCGCCCTCGCCATCTCCTCATCCCTCTTCTCATATGTATCTCTGTTTCCATCATGGTTCACGTCCCCTCTAGGCACCTCATAGATCTGATCATAAGCCGCCTCAATCTTCACCTTTCCCCTCGGCCAGTCCCTCCTCCCCGTTTCCCCTGGTCCCGGAATTTCTAATACTACCTCCGCCGCCAGATACTGCATAATCGTAATCAGCACGCGTCCCATCCACTTCGCATTCTCCGTGCCACCAATCTCACGTAACCATCGCCCAAACATATTTCCCGCATGCCGCTTCCCCTTATGGAGCTTTGGGACAGCGTGCGCGTAGGGCAGAGGCACGAAGGTTCGTGAGTGGAAGGTGTGGAGTGAAAGGAAGATAGGCAGAGCTTCAATGCGGATTTGGCGGGAAACGCGGAGGAGCGGAGGTTCGTGGGCGGCGGGTATTGGAATAGGGATGTCATTGGCGGGATCAGGAGAGAAGGCCGTGGCGAAGTCTGCAGGAGACAAGACGAGGTGATAGATTTGAATTCGGAGTTCAGAAGGTAGGGCGAGCAAGGCCATCTTCCGGATTCCAAGTTTGTTGCTCGCGTTGTTGAACTGAATGTGACAAAGTAGTTCTCTTCATAGAATATACAAGGTCAGGAAGCCTCCTATAATCAGTTCCAGCAGCTTCAGGGAATCGTTACCTGTGCCACTTTGTACAATGCGAACTACGTCATGGGTGGCTCGGAGCTCCTGGCATGGAATCTCCGAGATGCATTGGGAGAGAATCTATTACACTCGGCGGCATTCGAGATCAAGTGCAGCAATATTTGCTATTGTACAATTTTCCTGGTCGGATGGGTCTTGAACTTGCACGCAATCGTGCCTAGGATGGCCAGCCTTCTTCGGAGAGGCGAAAGGCACCGTTCAGGGATGACATCCCCGCTCTCAATATAACCTTTACAGAAGCAGGCTTGACGGACCAACGCCCGATCAGTCCTCGGACTCAAAGCTCATGTTCAGCTTAAAGAAATGACATACGGAATATGGCAGACACTGCGCCTAGGATACAAGATCTTGCCGAGAGCTGGCTTCATCCAGCACACATAATGTGTTTGGCTATCTATCGTGAGCAGCTCTGATAACCCTAGCCAATTACAACGTACGGGAAGGGCTGGAGGGTTGACTTCCGATGCAGAGTTCATACTAGCAGTCTTTGACACAATCTTCCTCGAAAGAGATTTATGGAGTCTGTTTGATATTCCAAAGCTTAGGAGCAAAGCTTTTTCAAGGCTATGGCTTACCTATAGTCCGACCCCAATTTTTCAAAGACATTTAGTACAGCAGCTCACCAGTCTACAGCGGACATGCTTTCCGCAGAGCTTCCTCAGCCCATACCTTCCCTCCTCTCGTCAGTGTCTGGAACAGTCTTGGATGTGGGTCCTGGATCTGGGACCCAATTATACACGATGAGACTCGCCAAAACTACCACTATCTATGGCGCCGAGCCCGAGATCGCTTTACACGATCAGTTACGCAAGAACATAATAACCAATGGTTTGGAAGGAAAGTACAAAATTCTGGCATGCGGCGCTGAAAAGGAAAGTCTGGTCCCCGCTTTGGCCAAGGCAGGCTTGTTGCAGCAAGGAGTAGGAAATGGACTGTTCGACTACATTGTCTGCCTACGAGTACTCTGTGGCGTAACGAATGTTCAAGAAACGGTCGACGGATTGTACAGATTGTTGAAGCCGGGGGGGATGCTCATTGTCGCGGAACACATCAAGAATCCTTGGCCAGAAAAGGGCGGCTGGATTGTGCCATGGGCATTACAGAAGGTTTACAAGATGCTCGGGTGGAGCTTTTGGATTGGCGGATGCAATATCGATAGAGATACCAAACGGATACTGTTGAATGCTCCAGGCAGCAGCGACGATTGGCAGAAAGTTTATTTGCTGATTCCTGAGCCGTGGAACAGTATTCCATATCTATTGGGATATCTTATTAAAAAGACTTAGAATTATCCTAGATCACACTGGAAGAGGAGAATGAGCACTGATTGACAGAGTGATTTTGCTCTTACTACCGACTAACATTGTGCTTGGTGTACCGGCCCCTCCCTTAGTCTTTGATTTTTGAAGTCATACCACTGTAGCGCTATAGTAAGATTTGCAAAGGTTAGGGGTAACGCAGTTGCCAGCTTCGTTGTCGATTTTGGTGTTGTACCGGAGGAATAATTCCTCTGTGATCATTTTTCGACCAGATGTTCCTCGATCTGTCTGTCCATGCTGAAGAGAGTATAGTCTATAGCTTGTGAAGATGTCATCAGAACTGACAAAGGAGACTCGGCTGATGGGAGTGGCATAAAAGAAGATGTGCGGTATCTTACCCTGGTCATATGTAAGGAGCACGCCGATCTTCTAAGGAGAACACACCAAGCTAAACTTGGATTAGTAATGCTTCAAGTTATATACCTAGACACTAGCCTGGGATTTCCTGCATCTCGGTAATTTCAGACTCCTTTTACTCGAGGTATCTTCTTACATTGAGTTACCATTTCAAAGAAAAAGAAAAGTGCTCTTAAGATATAAAGAACTTAATCCTTTTCCAAGTAAAATTAAGCAATTTTTCTCTTCGATATGACATTTTAAAAGGAAATCTGTAGAAACGATTTGTATGGAGGATTTTTGAGGTGTGCCCCCCACCTAGAATTGGTGTGCTCCTTACAGATTACCTCTGACCACGTTCTGGTTTCTACGACGTGCATTAGTGTCTTCTTCCACGTCAGACCGAACCATTACCTGACAAGGGAAGGATCCGAAATACAGCAAAGTTGATTTGACAAGGCCCCTGGGGGTATCTCTCACTTGGGCTGAAATTCTCAACCGAGAGATGCCGTTGACACCGTACTCTACGCAGAGGACAGCCTATCCAGTCAGCCATGGACTCAGCTTGATCCCTCTGGATCCCTCTGGTACGAGATTTATAGGAAGAGCTACCCATCCCTCCCGCCTCTGACGTGAAGTATCAGCTGTCATTCAAAATATCTCTATCGCTGTCTCCCCTATATTTCTTGCGTCATGGCTGAGTCAACTCGCGCGTTTGCTGGACCGATTCCAGCAGACGCTTTCGAGCCGGACCTCAACAACAAAAGTATAAATGTAGGAATCATTGGCGCTGGAATCGCGGGCCTAGGGGCCGCCGTAGCCCTGCGCCGTAGTGGACACAAGGTTCAGGTTTGGCTAAACAAATGCAAGCAAGACGGAAGTGCCAGCTGATAGTATCCTGAAGATCTTCGAACGCTCGAGGTAGTGAAGCGAGTGAGCCGTTCCAAACTTTCAATTTGAGACTTATGAACGGAATAAAGGTTTAAAAACGAAGTCGGTGCAGCCATCAATTCATGCCCGAACGCTACGCGTATCCTCAATTACTATGGGTTTGACTTTAGACGTTCGAAAGGTGTCATCACAAAGAGGGTGAGTCTCTTCGTCCACGCATCATGCTACCTTAGCACTAATCATTTCTTTAGTCTGAATTCATGAAAGGCGATACCCTGGAGACAATCATGGCAAACGATATCAAAGGCTTTCCCGAGAAATTCGGAGCGGACTATTACTTTTTGCACCGAGTTGACTTACATACTGAGCTCCGCCGACTCGCCGAAGAACCCAATGGGCAGACCGAGCCGGTCCAAATCAGCCTTTCGTCGGACGTTATCGACGTTGATGTCGATACGGCGGAATTGACACTTAAAGATGGGTCCAAATACAAAAAGGACCTTATTGTTGCCGCAGATGGCATTCACGTATGTCTCCGTAGCTCTCGGAAGCTGTATACTAATGCACCTAAAGTCTTTCCTCACCGGAAAAGTGATCGGAAGCGACACTCCAGCTCGTCCGACTGGTCAATCTGCTTTTCGCTTCCTGATTCCTACTGAAAAGCTTAGGCAGGATCCGGAGGCGCATCAAGAAATTGCAAGTAGACCAGACGGAATCTACGTGGCAAATAGTCCAGACCGTCGACTGGTGTGGTACCCTTGCCGAGCGTGAGGTTCTATCCTGTCAGGTTACTTCAAGTTGGAGAAATACTGAATATGTAATAGAGGAGAAATCTTTAACTTTGTAGGGATCCATCCTGACGACCAAACGGCGACTGACTCTGAAGGCGAGTGGCTCTTATTCCGCGAATTTATTGCTTCGCCAACGTATTCTGATATTTCCCCAACAGACTTCACTGCGGACGCTCGATTAGAGGACTTACTGAATGTCTACAAATCTTTTAATCCGGGATTGCGTGCTATGTGCCGGTGAGCCTGCAAGAAGATCTAAGCATCAATATCTGCCCTAACTCTGCCTCTGCAAAGGAATGCAGATGAGATAAAACTTTGGAAGCTTCTGTATAGGCCACCAATCTCCAGATGGGTCAAGGGTAGGCTCGTTCTCATCGGCGATGCAGCTCATCCTATGCTGCCACGTAAGTTGGACTGTCGAAATCTCTCCGACGATTCTAATTGAAGTGAAGATCAAGGCCAGGGGGGTGCTCAGGCCATCGAAGACGGCGCCGCGTTGGGTGCTCTCCTCTCAAAACTGGGCAGTGTCGAAGAGATACCTGCCCGCCTCCATCACTTTCAAGAATTACGAAAGAACCGGGCCGCCGCCATGCAGATATTCTCAAATGCTGGGCAAGATCGGGCGGGGGAAATACAGGATGAAGCACAAAAATATGTGGATGGACCAGTGCCCAGTAAGTCATATTTATATATATGCGCAAACATCCACTATAAGAATGCTGATACATACGATTGTGCAGAAAATCCTCATGAGTTTCACGAGTGGAACTTCTCATACGATGTTCTTCGGCATTCTCTCAATGTGCTGTCCAACAAAGTGAAAACTTGAGGTGTGCGTGTCGGCTAGATGAGCGACCTCTTATATCTATGATCAATGGAACATTGTCGTGGTTGGCTTTGTAATGATTCCGTGAAAATTTCTTTTCCATGAGCATTAAGGAAATCGAACGACCCTTTCAACGTATCCATGTCATTAGGTTTCTATCAGCTTCTTCTCACTGGTCGATTCTACACGCGACTGTGTCACCGTGACCCATACTCTCTAATCCTCGGGTCTCATTTGTTGTTTCTCTCTGATATCTTACTTCGGAGTATTCTGTATTGAGAAGTGAACATCAAATTCGCGTCTAATATCGCACTAGACATGACGACGATTTGAGATAAGTCGACATTAAGTAGGAACACTTCAGATAGTCGAAGACTCAAAGATAGTATTTACATAATCTCCTGCTATATACAGCCCTACACGAGGAACTTTGCACACTTAGCCAAGCAAGGTGCCTTGAGAAAATTTCTCCATAAGAAAAGTGCATACATCCCCCAACTTCTGCATGCTCAATCGAGTTTGTTTAAGTATAGGTATACTGCTGGATGGTGATGTCAGCCACGGTCCAGGTCTTTCCGCCATCCGCGGTGACCAAATTGCCCGAAGCACCGTTGAGCGCCAGGGTGCGCGAGTAGTTTGGATCAGGTGTGTTCATGATTATCGTCGTGTTGAGGTACTGATGCTGGGGGACGGTTCCGCATTTCGCCTGCTGGCACTCCATCGCTGTTGCAAAAGATGATTAGCGGATGCACTCTCATAAAAGATGCTTGGGCGATCCAACTAACCTGTACCCCAACCTGCACCATGGCCGCTCGCTGCGAAAAGTTAGCATATATACGGTAGCCCGAGCAAGATATCGTACTTGTTGACAGGGTCGACACTTTAGCGCCATTTACCGAGACGGTCTGGTCGAATTGGGAGGTGGCATCATTATATTTATCTGCTGAGGCGTAAGCAATGCAATGGACTATCCTCACGGTAGTTTTCAGCAGAACTTACAGTCGTACGTGACGTGATCGCCTGGGTTCGCCCTGTACGGAGTGCCGTCATGTTGGTTTCCTAGAGGAGAGAGAGATCTGTAAGCGCTCGAGAAAAAGAGAAAGAGTAGGGGAGGACTGTACCATCGTATGTGCTTGCAACAACGCACCACTTGACATCGGACGCGGCGAAATTGCATGGAGACCTGTTCATGTTAATTTTACAACCGGAGGACTCGTATGATAATTTGGGCTCACCCGACACCGACGGTGGAGATGGCAAGGCCCTGGACGAGTTGGCCATCTGCTCCCGAGTCAAACTTGGTGCCCATGCCAGGCCATAAGCCAAGGTTTCCAGTGTGGGGACTGTTGAGCGCTGGCAGAACGAGTGTTGTGGTAGCCTGCCGAATCCATGAGTCGGCCGCAACCGCGCCGGTCGAGAAGGAGTTCCCAAAACTGAAATAATTTTGACGAGGAACCACGGCACCGGAGACCACAGGGAGTATGGTAAGCAAGAGAGACTTCATGTTTGCGAAACGGATACAAGAAATATGAAGCTTCAACGACCAGAAGAGAAAGAGGTAAAGGTCCCAAATTGTCTTATTGATGAAGCAAAGACAGAGAGAAGCAGATGAAGAGCGAAAGAATTGGAGCGCTTAAGAGGTATTAAGAGTAATGAGAGGGACCTACGAGAGAAATACTCGCATCGAGCCTCAGCAGAAGAGCATTTCCGGAATGGAATTATCCTGCATTCACAGCCATCCTTACTCGTCTGTTCGATACATATGAAGATAGGAATTGGGATTGTTTCAACTCTGGCTAATATAGCGGGTAGAGAGGAAGGATGGAGGGACAAGGATGTTATTTCTGCGATGAAAATATAAATTATTCCGTGAGGATTTTAGTAAAAGGCCTGTCAACCCCGCAACGAATGTTTCATTCCGGTAGTCTTAGGAGCAGGGACAGGCATCACGAACTTCCTAAAACTAGGTGCTACCTACCCTAGGTAGGTATATAGACTTCGATCATCTAGTCCTCCTATCCACAGGAGACTGTGCATCTGACCAAGTACCAGAGCCTAAGTGAAAGAATTGAAAGAGGACCCTTGTCCCTTAAAGCGGCGTGTTTCGTCTGTCAAAAATCCTCCAATTAGCAAACCAGATGAGCGAAACGCAAGAATGGCTAGCTGACGGTGGTGAGCACAAAGTGGGAAATGACAAGAGCTCCTGAATAAGAAGAGCCATACGGAGTAATTGCTCGTACAAGCTGCTCCCAAACTGCATCGTCAAGACCCTGCAGGCTGTGTGAGAAGTTGCAACCGAAATTAAAGTTGAGACGGCGCACCCCACATCGCGTGCTTGGCTGTTGCGCAGCCCGAAGCAACGTGCTGAAGCCAGCCCTAAGGTCGCGAGAAACTTAGGTATATGGGCAATCTGCAGACTTATTTCCGTCCAGCAGAACGCATTGCCTCCCTTATTCTCAGTACTGTATTCCCTGGCTGTACGGAGTACGTGACCTGCCGTATCAGGGCTGTAGCGGATCTCGTCTCCGTAAGGAGGTCTTCGCAACCTCATCAGATCTCAACATACACACATTTGCCCCAACAGTCGTAGCGATTAATAAGCCCACGAACCGTCGAAATTGCGTTCTTATGACTTTTCTCAATGATAAATAGCGTGTCAAATATCTGCCGCGGCTGCTTCGACACAACAAATTTGGGAGCATAGCGCGATTATGCTGTGTGAGGATGACCTCATTTCCCAAAACGGTCTTCACTAGAAAAATTAGCTGTGCGATATCACGGTCGACCTGCAGAAGATATCGACAAAGACATGGAATTCTGGATGTACAGCTGAAGCTAGGCAGACGAGAATACGTCTTTTCTTACGTCAGTACTCCGTAATCTCGCCTGCATTGAAGCGAGAGTCCCTCTCACAGGGCTCGTCTATCTTACATATACGTACGAAATGACCGGCTCGCAGACTGAACAAGGGAACAACCGCTTAAATCTGAAGGAGTCGTCAAATAAAAGACCGTGGAGAAGGGGTAGCAACACCTCTTCTGGCCAAAGTGTCAATTAGGTTACACATGGCCAGCAGCATCCTTAGGGGAAATGTTGTTAACAGTAAGTAACACATGGGCGGTTCCCCTAAGTAAAAGGCCGGAATAGGCACACACATCGGAGTCCTTTGAGTCGTCATGGTATAGGCTCTGGTCGTCGATTGTGAGTTCGAGTTAGATTGGTCGCATTTCTTATCTTTTGGAGCCTGCGACAGAAGCGAGTCAGCTTGGCTTCAATCCAGACTTCGAGCTGCCCTAGAGGTACTAGAAAGAAGGCTCCTGTTAAGTTAGAAATACGCGT
The DNA here is from genome assembly GCA_021030925.1 of Trypethelium eluteriae. Lineage (NCBI taxonomy): Eukaryota > Fungi > Ascomycota > Dothideomycetes > Trypetheliales > Trypetheliaceae > Trypethelium > Trypethelium eluteriae. The sequence goes on from JAGFMJ010000060.1 coordinate 63,225, forward strand.
CAAGAACTATAACCACCAGAACACTCACAATTTGCCATAGGTCCCCTTTTTCCGGCCTTTAATTAATTACCGCGGAAGAGACTTTATTGGCTAGGCGAGTTGATCGACATCATTTGACAACAATGACGTGCAAATGGGTCTTGGCATCGTATGCAATACATGGTAAAGCAGCCTCCTCGGTGTCGTATTCCTGAGACTGTGCCCATACGTCAGGCGCTTTTTCAGTATGGAGCCTCGCAAGCCCCAATCGCTCGAAAATGCCACTCTTCTTGTCCGTGCACGTCAGAAGTAGCATGTCGTGAAATGGATCGACGTCATCACGAGTGAACGGATCGTCAGCCGTGCCCCAAGGGCCCCCAATAGACATGATGAAAAGCTGTTCCGCCCTATTGGACTCCTCGAAGTCAACATGCGGAACATCCAGGAGGACTAGAACGGCAAGCCGTTCCCACGGTTTCAGGCCTTCCTTTGAAGACATGAGGTCCGTCCCTCCGACAGTCAAGATCCACTGGCCAGTGATGTCAGCGCTAATACCTTCCTCCGTAGTGATGGTTAAGTTCCGAACTCTGGCAGGTCTCAAGCGTCCCCGCAACTTCAAATATCCATCGGTAATGAGCCCCGTCGTGTCCTCGTTGTAATGCTTCAAATTGACTTCGAGGAACTCAGCGTAAAGACCATCCCGAAGACATCGCCCTGGGTTGACTTTGCCTTCCACCGACAACCAAGACCACGTCGGCGCACGATATGCGAATGCTCTCGTCGACGGTTGGAAATCCACCTGCTGGGTATCCTCTACGGACCAGAGAAGTTGGGCCTCTAAGCACCGTCGCCACATTCCAGCGATATACTGATCCTCAAAGATGACACTCATAAGCTTTGCTATTCCAGACAGCGCGACAGTCTTATCGGATGTAAAAGTCAGTTGTGCTGCGGAGTACGCACTGACGACCCTCGACCATAGCTTGTAAACGATCAGATCACTATTCTTCCCTTTCGGTATTTCGTGGACCATCATCCCCGGCTTATTCGATTTCCTGTTCGCCAAATCAAAGCTCTTGAACGTGGCGCTCGTCAATCTTGCCATAAAGTCCGGTAGGCTCCGTGGGAATCTTTCACAGAGAATACCTTGTCTACATTCCCAAAAAAGCTGGCTCGATCCGAAATGTAAGATCCGTGGACATAGCAAACGCTCCTGGAGGACCCAAGCACGTCGATTGAGAGGTGCATTCATCAGTTCATGCTCGAAGAGAGCATTGGCCATGATAAAGTCCCGAGGCGGCACTGGCTTGCGATCATTGGTGAGAGCAGTTGAGCATGATATTCTTATCAGCCTTAGTTCACGCTCGGTTTCACGGGTTCGATATAATCCCTGCGAGCTATCATCCGCGCCTGTGGCAGCAATGTTAAGGAAGTTGTTCGAATAGACCTTATCCATCAAAGCTGCTTCTGTGAGCCCGTCGGCCATATCATCTTCATCCTGAAAGATGCAGAGTGAGTCGATCCAAATATAGCGAATTTGCAGACGTCTAGCGACTTTAATGGCGTGCTGGAATGTCAAAGGAAACGTGCCCACAGACACTCCAGACGTGAGAGCCTGCACGCTATGCTTCGTCAATTTGACACTCATGGCATTGCCCCAACAGTGAGACAGTGTCACATAGCTTCACGTTACAGCAACCGCGCTAAATTGTTCGAGATATTTGTCCCTTTTTCCGTTCTATCTTCAACACGTTAACAACACTGAAACGTAACGGTCGTCCTACCAAGAGATCGGATTTAGCTATTTCACGATACATTTGTAATCTTGACACCGACAATAATGGACATCCCGAGTTTCATGAGTCAGATAACTAGCACTACCTTACAGCTCGCGCTGGCAGATCAACAATTGATATTTTCCACGGTCACGAGCAATTCGTTTGCTCCAGCTCAGAATTCTTCAGAGCAGCGCTTTGCTGGACTGAAAGCATTCACAGACCCCTCATATGTATCTGCCTGAAGATGAGGTAGAGACATTCGGTGTTGGTTGCTATGAGTCCACTAGAGGATGACTCTCACGGATGAAGTGACGATTCGAGCAAGTTCAAGCAGTAGGAGACTTTGAAATAAGCGCTCGTCTTCGGGGAGAAGCTCAAGGACGGCGACTTCGAAGTTGTGACGGACATGACCCTTAAACCGAAGAGAACTCCCAACTCTCGAGGCATCGTATGGAGCCCGACAGACGAGGACGTAAGTTGTATCTTCGAGATTATACCCACGTGTTCGAGCGCTCGATGCCTCATCTTGAAGCCATATGCTCTAAACGCGAGAAAAGAATGATTGGGGTTCGCAGGAGCCAAAGAGGAAGATTGTGACTTCGAATTTTTGCTGGAACACTTTCGAGCCTCGCTAGTCGATCGTACAGCCTCGCCGGTGGATCGAGCAAGTCACCTTATCAGAGGGCATATGCCGGTACCGTGACCGTAGGAAAGTTGGTAAGCCATGCTGTAAAGTCCGGTTGTCGTAGAGACCCTCAAATCTCGTCAGTGGGATGCAGTCTATGCAGATTGCCAGCACGAAGGTCTCGTTATGAGGACACCTGAGATTGCTGCGTTCGCGCTTGTATTTGCATAATCTGGGGAGATCTCAGCTATAGCTTCCCATGCACCGGGCCGGAATTCAAGACTGACCTCAACTTTCTTCTCTTCACTTCGCTTCTGAATTTCCGCAATCTGGTCTTCCACCCGTTTTCTAATACTGTTTAGCGGATACTGCAAAGGAAGTCAGGTAGCCAGACTATGACTAACATCTCCTTGGTAATGTAATCCAGGCGACCATCTACGGCCATTGTTGCTTCGACCTTTTCTTGTTTCAGAAGTACAGGCCCCACCAATTTGTAGATTCCAGCGTCATCGGCAAGTTTTGTGAATTCCTGGTTGCGAATCAGATGCCAGCTTCGACCGAGCAAAGTCATATAGTACCTTCTGCACTCCTTTGTTTTCCTGTTCTTGAGCCTCGAGCTTTTGTCGTGCCTGGACGGTAGATTGTAGTTCTGCATTGTATCAGCTTCCGCTGGAGATATTAATTGGTGCGCCATCCTACCTGTTTGAAGATTTTGGTAATCGTCTGATAGAGCCTGGAGCTCCTTTTGCTCATCGGCCATTGTTGAAGGAAGATGGGAAGATGCAGGTGGTTTGGCCGGGGAAAGTCTGCCCGGCCGTGCCAGCAAACGCGGGGGCTGCCGAGCAACGCGGGACCCTCACATCACGATCAATCCGCTTCAACTGGCCGCCACCAAAACACGTTTGGTAGCAAGGTAGCGACACCCTTCCCTCCTCCAACTAGTCCCCACGGGTATGCGAATATTCGAGTCTCCTTAGACACCCGGATTTGAACAACAAATTTTCCCCTTCGAGACAGGCAGTCTTCCCGCTCAAATCCTCTTGCGCCTACAAAGATCTCTACCAATCATAAGACCAGCATAAATCCTATCGGCGGCCCAATAAATTTCGGCACGCCTTGATAAGGTGATCAGATAACATCCGACATCATGAGCAACACGGACTTCTTGGGCCGTGCCATTGAATCGGTCAAGAAGGCAATTGAAAGCGACACGGCAGGCGACTATGAGAAAGCATATCAGACGTACTACCAGTCTTGTGGGCGATTTCCATCTACTTGATATATTCCCTACTGACGCACTTCGATTTAGTGGAGCTCTTCATGCTCGCGCTGAAATGTAATGTCTATTCGTCTCTCACATCTCCTGCCAATACTAAAAACTAAAAGGGGAAAAGAATGCAAAGTCCAAAGAAATGATACGGGGGAAAGTGGCAGAATATATGGAGCGAGCTGAGAAGCTAAAGCATCATCTAGAGGATAATGACAAGAGCAACAAGAAAAAGCCAAGTGCCATGGGTGCAAACGGCAAGGCTTCTGGGGGCAGTGGAAAAAAGTAGAGTGTTACCAAGGCTACTTTGCTTTTGCAGAAATGCTGACATTTTGCTGTACAGGGGCGAAGATGATGACGACGAGCAAGACGCCGAGTCAAAGAAGCTTCGTGGCGCTTTAGCTGGCGCAATTTTATCCGACAAACCTAATGTCAAGTGGGAAGACGTGGCAGGCCTTGACCAAGCGAAGGAGGCACTGAAAGAGGCGGTTATTCTACCAATAAAGTTCCCACACCTATTTCAAGGCAAGCGACAGCCATGGAAAGGAATATTACTATATGGACCGCCAGGTACCGGTAAAAGTTATCTTGCAAAGGCCGTTGCAACAGAGGCAAACAGCACATTCTTCAGCGTAAGCAGTAGTGACCTCGTCTCCAAATGGATGGGCGAAAGCGAGAGGTGTGTTATGCTGCTGGTCTGAACTCTGCATCACCCACTAATCACTGGACCAGACTTGTAAAGCAGCTTTTCAACATGGCGCGGGAAAACAAGCCATCAATCATATTTATCGACGAAATCGACGCGCTGTGCGGACCCCGAGGCGAAGGCGAGTCAGAAGCATCGCGAAGGATAAAGACAGAACTGCTAGTCCAGATGGATGGCGTTGGAAAAGATTCCAAGGGCGTCCTTATACTTGGTGCAACCAACATTCCATGGCAACTTGATGCTGCGATAAGAAGACGATTTCAAAGACGCGTTCATATCAGTTTACCCGATCTTCCGGCCCGGATGAAAATGTTCGAGCTGGCGGTTGGAACAACGCCTTGCGAGCTCAAGCAGACCGACTATAAAGCTTTGGCGCAATTAAGTGAAGGCTATTCCGGAAGCGATATCAGCATTGCCGTGCAAGACGCGCTGATGCAACCGGTGCGAAAGATTCAAACGGCAACACATTACAAGAAAGTTTCAGTGGATGGCGTGGAGAAAATGACTCCATGTTCCCCTGGAGATCAAGGCGCAGTAGAGATGACCTGGAATGAAGTTGAGACCGACCAACTATTAGAGCCTCCCTTGACAGTCAAGGACTTCCAAAAGGCTGTTAAGAGTTCTCGACCGACCGTCAGCTATGATGATCTGAACAGGAACGCAGAATGGACAAAAGAATTCGGTAGCGACGGATGAGTCTGATATCGAAGGAGGGCAAGGTTCACGCCGTATGAATTGTTTGTGCATGCAAAGCGTCTGGCGTATGGTGCAAGGAAGGAAACAGTGCTCGTTCTGTACCGCGGTTTCTGGGGCTCTGATTGGTTCAGCACATTTAGCTACCGTATGTAGAGACATCAGCTCAACTCTTCGGAATGTGAACCTTTCCGATCAACAATCTCTCCAGACGAAATGGCGAAAATTGATCTTGACTGATCGTACGAAGTCTACATGAGTTACCTCATATCGGACTGAATGCGGTACATTCTCAATGTTCCAGCCTTTGAAGTTCCTCGCAGGAATCTGCCTATTCACGCCTTTTCAGCTCCTCCTCCGCACCACCCAGACTGGGGCTGACGATGCTTCAGCAATGGCATCGAAGGAGGTGGCAATAATTGGTGAATACCCTGATCGAGGCGAGCTAGACCCCGCTGATTGGATGTCTAGGTGCCGGCGCTGGAGGGACGTCGGCAGCCTACTTTCTCAAGCAATATGCTGCAGAAGCTGGCACCAGTGTGAAAATCACCATTTTCGACCGAAACCCTTACATTGGTGGCCGTTCTACCACCGTCGACGCGTGGGATAACCCCGCGGAACCAGTGGAGCTAGGTGCCTCAATATTTGTCCAGGTCAACAAGAATCTCGTAGATGCTGCGAAGCACTTCGATCTCTCGACAGATGGCATGTCCAAAAGGAAGACTGCTTCAAGTGGTCCACAACTGGGTATATGGAATGGAGAAGAATTTGTCATAACGACATCTGCGAATAGTGACTGGTGGAATATGGCCAAAATTTTGTATCGATACGGTTGGGCTCCGATCAAGACAAATCGCCTAATGAAAGAAGTCGTTGGTAGATTCCTCAAGATGTACGAAGCGCCAAACTTCCCATGGTCCTCGCTCTCAGACATTCTGTCCGAGCTGGATCTAATCAAGGTTACTGGGGTTACTGGAGAGCAGTATTTGAAGGAGAAAGGTGTTAGTGACCTGTTTGCGCGAGAGATAATACAGGCCAGCACTCGCGTGAATTATGCACAGAATCTTCCACTGATCCATGGTGTCGAGACAATGGTTTGCATGGCCACGGATGGCGCGATGTCAATTGAAGGAGGTAATTGGCAGATATTCGACCGCATGGCGCATTCTGCATCGAACGACATTCAACTCGATACCAATGTGACCACTTTACGGAAGTTGCCAGATGAAGGATATGAAGTCCACTGGACAAGGTCCGGGGACACCTTGGATATGACACCGTCAAGGAAAAGGTATGACTCGGTCGTGTTCGCCGCTCCCTACCAGTTTTCGAATATCCACCTCGACGTTTCGGTTTTCGAAATACCTGATAGAGTACCCTACGTTGAACTGCATGTCACGTTGTTCGCATCTCCCCATGCGTTGTCTCCTGCCGCATTCGGCTTGAAGCCTAGTGAAGCAGTCCCTCAGATCATTTTGACGACGCTCCAACCAGATGAAAAGCCAGGGGCGAAACCTCATTATGATGCTAAAGCTGGCTTCTTCAGTATCAGCACTTTACGTGAAGCTCAAAATCCTAACACCAATCCTCCGAGAACCGAATACATCTACAAAATATTCTCTCCAAAACCCGCACAATCTGACTTCATTGCTCAGATTCTGGGATTGGACCCACATAACATTAAGGATGAGATCAGCAAAGACCATGTGACATGGATTCATCGCAAAGTGTGGAATTCATATCCGTATGAGTATCCAAGAGTGACCTTCGAAGAACTGAGGCTGGACCGCAACCTGTGGTACACCAGCGGAATTGAGGGTTTCATCAGCACTATGGAGACTAGCAGCCTGATGGGCATGAACATTGCAAGGCTAATCGTGGACGAATGGTTGAAAGAAAAGACGCTTGCCGAGGAGACTACGAGGGCGCTTGATTCTCTTGTACAGCAAAAGCCACTAAAGGCCAAGCTGTGATAACGAGTAACGGAGCACTTGGTGTTCTGAGCTTACTTATCTGGCGCTTCCTGTCTGCTAAGAACCAGCTCCACGTTTACATGTTACACCGAGACCAAACTTTTGCCACCTTAATCATTGGTTTGTCTTCGACACAGTCCACAGGCCAACGTGGTTCCAGCCGACGGGCTGCGAGAATCTCATCCCGGGGAGCGGCTCATGTTGCACCATTCATCTGGCTAGTGTGAGAGCAGGACCCGAGCGACACCGTTGTGCCACTTTTAAGGGCGTGTCTTACTTTGAAACTGTTAGACAAGAAGCTGAGGAGAATCTCCGCTTGATCTTGGTTGTAACTCTGTTGGGTCCAAGAATCTCTGACCTGACTGGGTTTCACCTCCACCTATACCGAAGTGGCGGCGTCGTATACCATTCCCGATATTCCTGCGCGGACCCGTCTCCTCGTGGTGGTGAAGAAATTGATCTGAAAACAGAAAACAAGAGGCTGCCGAGTAAATGATTATCTTGTATCCGGTTGTCGGCATAGGTTGGGAAGATTTTTATGGTTGGAAGAGAAACATTTGCACAAGACTACGGCTCTGCGCCTCCATGCAAGGTACTAGCAGTCACTAGATTTAGCCCTTGCGTCACGCTTCAATTCCTACGTCAAATGTTTTCTCCAAGATACGAAATACGCAAACAATAAAGTGTTCCTGCGGGTTTTTCTAATTTGCCAAGCCCTCATTGCTCCACTTTTCGTTTTCTCGATTATTCTCGTGACTTACCGCGCTGTTACAGTTACTGCCACTATTGATGGAGGGTACGGGAAATAGCTCTGATAATTGGTTGGTAACCAACGACATTTTGTCCGCCTACACCAACCCCGCAATTTTAGCCCCGGTCCTATAATTCCTAGTCTGAGAACGTAGCATACAGCCGTATTTGCGGGGGCAAGGTTTCGCCAAGCATTCCAAAAGGGCAATAACAAGGGCATAACTCGACTGAAATGGTGGAAATGGCATCTGATCAGATCTTCGGACCATGTCGGCGGACCACACCTTGGAGGCATTACTCGTGATGCTAGTACAGCATTAGCCCTGCAGAATTCAACTAATCGTCCGTGCAAGCATGGAAGCACTGTCATCGTGCAGCGAAAATTCGGGCAGTTGTCCCTGATATAGAAGAGGTAAGGTTACATAGCTTCTAATGGCTTCAGTCTCATTTCGTCCGGAGATAAAAGGCCCGCATATTCCGGGCTTTGGTCTCTGAGATTACTCATACCTCCATCACACTTTCCGTTGAACAAGATTTTATCTACTTCATTCAAATTTACCCATAATGTATTCCGCAAAGACTGCATTGCTTGGCCTCGCCGCCTGGGTGGTTGGCACAAGCGCACAGAGCGCAGTCGTATTGAACAATTGCACTTTTGACATTTTCATTATATCAAGCCCTACCAATGGAGGTACGCTGACCCCCGAGCCCACCGTCACAATACTCACTAACTGACACGCTCAAGGCGCATCGACTGCTGTGGAAACTATTGCCTCAGGTGCAAACTATACAGAGGCTTACACCACTGGTTCCGCGATCAAAGTTGCTGCCAATAATACCGTGGAATCTCCTCTGACTGTCGAGTACACTCCCAACGGACAGGCCGGACTCGTCTACTACGATCTGTCCAACAACGCAGGCAACCCGTTTGCGGACTTCAACAACGTCTTGGCTCCGAGCAACAGCAGCTGCTTCACGTTCAATTGCGCAGCTGGTTCGGCAGGGTCAGCGTGCTATTCGAATGGGGGCAATATTCAGGTCAAGGCTTGCACGATCACCGATCTGACAACGACAGTATGCGCAGCGTAGTGAACGAGGAGCGTAGGGATTCAGGTTTCCGTATTGCCGATTGGAAGAAATGGGGCAGCCCCGGTACAAAAATTTCGCATGGGATGAGACAAGTTTCAGTGTTCCAAAAGAAATCGTAATGTTGTTCTAAATAATAATAATCAAGCTGAAGAATCATCTAAGACGGGGACTCCGGTACCGTACTTGAGGAACAACTAGAGCCTAGGAAGGCCGGAATTGTTCGGTTGGGGTTACTCTTGCTGATCTGAGGTCATTGTCTGATTGGTAGTTGGTCATTTGACTAAGCATTACAGATAAGAACAGTGTCAATGCAAACGGTTCCCTCAATACTCATTCAAGCCTCTTCTCTGGCGAAGGGTGGTTATTTGGTTCTCAATGCTAGCTTGTGACTTTGTATTGAGACTCAAATATTTTCGGGTGCTTGTGTTCGGGGCGCATCTTTTGAGACCGATTACAAGACTCAAACAAAATTGGGGAGAACACAACACAATGTAAATTACTCCGTAGCGTGTACTGGATTTTATCTGCGCATTGACTGTCATTGAGCTTGACGCGCAGTCACGTGAGATGCGTCATCCACCGGAGCACCGAAACGCCGATGTTTACATAGCACAACAATGCCCACCACGATGTACGACTAGCTTCACGGGCGTGCCTAACATTCCGTCCAGAATTCCAAAATGTCTGCAGTATCTCCGACAAGGCCTTCTCGACGAGCCGTGGTCCGTCGCAAAGCTATCGTGGATTCTGACGATGAGGAGGAAGGCAATACTACAAGAGAGCAAGACGATGAAGATGGAGAAGAGTTCACGCCTGCGCCAATACGGACGAGCAGAGCCTCGAGAAGAAAGACGGCGGATACACCTGCCACTCCTCGTACAGCGCGAGCTCGGAAGACGAGAGTCAGTGAAGTCGTCGAGCCCTCGAGTGTTGAACCCTCCCACATCTTCAGTCCACCAGAGAGCAACGCTCCCTCGGAAGCCCCTTCGCCCTCCAAAACAGCCTCGCCACCAAAACGACGAAGCGTCAAAAACGTGCGTGCTAGCCGGAAAAGTCGCGCCTCGGTTACTCCCGATGAAAATTCTGAGATGCCACCTCCATTGCCTACACCACAGCCTTCAGCTTCACCAGAGCCGAGATCGCGACGCTCGACGCCATTGGGGGATATAACAGAAACCAAGCTAAATGAGGCCCCACCAATACCAATACCAGACATTCAGCCAGTGCCCGAGGCTAAGAAGAATGACGAGCCTGTTAAGAGGGTTGATACGAAAGCGACCGCGTTAGAAAAGCCTATGGATATTGTGGTACGGACACGGAATGCTGCAATCCCTAAGGTACAGGAGCCGGCAGAACCGAAATCGAGAATTGTCATCACCTACCTTGTGCTCACGAACTTCAAATCGTATGCGGGAAGACAAGAGGTCGGCCCTTTTCATTCATCATTCTCATCAGTCGTTGGACCTAATGGGTCGGGCAAATCGAATGTCATCGACTCCTTACTGTTTGTATTTGGCTTCAGAGCAAGCAAAATGAGGCAGGGAAAGATATCGGCCTTGATCCATAACTCAGCAAGATTCCCCGATTTGGACCATTGTGAAGTTGCAGTGCATTTTGAGGAGGTTATGGATCTGCCTGCTGGAGGACACGAAGTGATTCCAGATTCGAAGTTGATTATCTCACGAAAAGCATTCAAAAATAATGCGAGCAAATACTATATAAACTCCAAGGAATCTAGTTTCACGGTTGTCACGACACTATTACGCGATCGGGGTGTGGATCTTGACCATAAGCGTTTCCTAATCCTTCAAGGTGAAGTCGAGTCAATCGCACAAATGAAGCCAAAAGCGGCCAACGAACACGACGATGGTCTTCTCGAGTATTTGGAAGATATCATTGGTACCTCAAAGTATAAGACGCCGATCGAGGAGTCAGCAGCCGAGACCGAGACGCTCAACGAGGTTTGCCAGGAGAAAAATAGCAGAGTACAACACGTCGAGAAAGAAAAGAACAACCTTGAGGATAAAAAGGAAAAGGCATTGGCTTACATACGAGACGAAAACGAGCTCGCTACCAAGCAATCCGCGCTGTACCAGCTTTTTGCTCACGAATGCAATGATCATATCCAAGTTACGCACGAAGCCATCAATGAAATACAAGGCGAGCTTGATGCGGAGCTACAAAAGCATGCTGGCCGCGAACAGGAGATTAAGGAACTTGAGAAGCAACATAAGACTGGCAACAGGGAATATGAGAAGCTTGAGAAAGACACCCAAGCTATCCTAAAAGATATGGCCAAGCTCGATAAAGAGACTGTCAAATTTGAGGAGAAGAAAAAGTTCCTGGCAGGCAAGACAAAGAAGCTGGAGAAACAACAGCAGACGAGCAAACTTGCAGCATCGGAATCGAACACCCAGATAAAGAATGCTACAGATGATATCGAGCGCTGTACAAGTCAGGTTGCCAAGCTCGAGACGGAAAAGGTAGGCGAAGAGAAGGAACTGACGAGTATTCGAGACGGGCTCAAGGGCAAGACTCAGGGACTATCCGATCAGATCGCCGAGAAGCAGAAGCTGCTCGAGCCTTGGAGTGCGAAGGTCAATGAGAAGCAATCTGCAATTGCTGTAGCTCAGAGCGAACTTGACATACTGCGTGAAAAGGAGAATGCCGCAGGCATCGCTATCGAAGAAATCAAGGCCAAGATCGCCGGCTACAAAGAATCGAAGGCCGATAAATCTGCAGAACTTCAGGAATGCAAGGCTGAGAAGAAGAGATTGGAGAATGAGGTAGGCAAGGTCGAAGTCACCATCCACGAAGTTGCCCAAAAAGAGCCGGCAGTGCGTTCGAAACTGTCGAATATGCGACAGAAGGCAGACGAGGCCCGTACTAGTCTCTCCGCTGCTCAGACTCAGGGAAATGTCTTGACTGGCCTAATGCGACTCAAGGAGTCTGGGCGAATCAATGGTTTTCATGGACGTCTCGGCAATCTTGGTGCTATTGATCAGAAATACGACGTCGCAATATCTACTGCATGCCCTTCACTAGATAACCTGGTCGTGGATACAGTTGAAGTCGGCCAACAATGCATCGAATACCTCCGCAAGAACAATCTCGGCCGAGCGAACTTCATTCTCTTAGATCGGCTCCCAAAGAGAGATCTCAGCGAGATTCAGACACCAGACAATGCTCCCAGGCTATTCGACTTGGTCACTTCCAAAGAAGATCGATATCGACCTGCGTTCTACAGTATCATGCAGAATACGCTCGTAGCAAAAGATCTCGAGCAAGCCAATCGCATCGCTTATGGCGCGCAAAGATGGCGCGTTGTCACGCTCGATGGTCAGCTCATTGACAAGTCTGGTACCATGAGTGGTGGTGGCAACCGGATCGCCAAGGGTGCCATGTCTTCAAAGCTTGCCGCAGACTTCACCAAGGAGCAAGTGGCCAAATTAGAGGCTGATCGTGATGCGATGGAAGGCACCTTCCAAGATCTGCAGGCGGAGCAACGTCAACTCGAGTCCCAGCTCAAGGAGCTACAGGCTCAAATACCCCAGTTAGAGACCAGAGCACAGAAGATCTTGTTGGAGCTTGGAAGCTTCGATCGTAATACTGCTGATGCCGAAAAGCGGATTCAAGAGCTTAGTGCAGAGCAACAACCTTCGAAGAGCGACAAAGGCCGTGTCGCTGCTCTAGAGAAGAGCATCGCAACTATGGAGGGAGAAACGGAGAAGCTTCGCTCCGAAACAAGCGATATCGAAGAAGAAATCCAGTCGTTACAAAACAAGATCATGGAAATTGGAGGTGTTAGGCTTCGAGCTCAAAAGGCCAAAGTCGATGGGCTGAAGGCACAGATCGATTCCTTGACTGATGAAGTCTCAAATGCAGAAGTCAATCGTAGCAAAGCAGAGAAGCAGAAAGCTAAGAATGAGAAGACGCATACGGAAACGACAGAAGAACTGGAGAAGGTAGCTGAGGAGTCGGCAAAGGTTGAAGAAGATGCGAAGAATCAAACCAGGAATGCGGCAGGCTCCAGACAGCAGGCAGAAGAGGCCAAAGAAGTATGAAATCAAGCGCGTAACGTTTGAAATATCTACTAATGAAGACTGTAGACATTGGACACGAAGAAGGAGGAATTACAAGTCCTCAAAGCCAACCTCGACAGCAAAACCTCCGAACTCAATGAATCCCGCGGTGCCGAGATCGAAATGCGCAACAAACTCGAAGAAAGCCAGAAGATCCTCAAAGACCACCAACGCAAAGTCGCCCACTGGGAAGACAAGCTCAGCAAGCTCTCGCTCCAGAACATCAGCGACCTGAGCGGCGAATCCCAAGAAACCCCGAATGCAGATGACGGTGGGAGTGAGGACGAAAACGCAAACGCAAACGAGAGCAGACGCGCAGAAGCGCCGGCCGAGCCACGCCACCAACTCCCCACCTACACGGCCGACGAGCTCGGCGATCTCGACAAGGACGCGCTCAAATCCGAGATCGCCAGCCTGGAAGCCAAGACGTCGAACGCCAGCGTCGAGCTCGGCGTGCTCGGCGAGTACCGGCGGCGCGTCGAGGAGCATGCGGCTCGTAGCGCCGACCTGCAGACGGCGGTGGGCGCGCGCGACGCCGCGAAGAAGCGGTGCGATGAGCTGCGTCGGCTGCGGCTGGAGGGGTTCATGGAAGGGTTCAGCACGATCTCGTTGCGGTTGAAGGAGATGTATCAGATGATTACGATGGGGGGCAATGCGGAGCTGGAACTCGTGGACAGTCTGGATCCGTTCAGTGAGGGGATTCTGTTCAGTGTGATGCCGCCGAAGAAGAGCTGGAAGAATATCAGTAATTTGAGTGGTGGGGAGAAGACGCTGAGTTCGTTGGCGTTGGTGTTTGCGTTGCATCATTATAAGCCGACGCCGCTGTATGTTATGGATGAGATTGATGCAGCGTTGGATTTCAGGAATGTGAGTATTGCAGTTCATGGAAAGGGATGGGTGGCCTCTCGGGGAGACTTTGGCTAATGAGATGGGCAGGTTTCAATTGTGGCGAGTTACATCAAGGAGAGGACGAAGAATGCGCAGTTCATTGTCATCTCTTTGCGGAACAACATGGTGAGTTTGATAGGGCTTATCGCTCGAGAAGATAGCTAATGAAGGATAATAGTTTGAGCTCGCGTCTAGGTTGGTCGGAGTCTACAAGGTCAATCATATGGTAAGCCTGAGAAGCATCGGAGGGTTTCAACAATGAGCTAATGAGTTTCGCTGCAGACCAAGAGTGTCACTGTCGAAAATCGGGACTACATCGTGGGACGTGCATGAAGGGCACGCTTTAGGCATGGAATATTTAGGTGCAAGGCGTCGGAACAACTTCATCAAGTTAGGTGATGTGACGGAAGTCCTCAGATTTCAAGTCAATTCTATCTCCTTTGATACAGTACAAGTATGAGATTTGCCAATTTCCGCCATTTTCATGCCGGAGTCCCTTGAATCTTGCTGTGGATGACAATTGGTGAGTGTCATTCCAGCTACGATTGTCATTGCCATAGACATCGTGATGAGGTTGCGAGGCATTTGTCGAGGCGGCGGCGCGAATGGCAGTTCAATGGAGTGTTCTAGGCATATCAGTCGGAGTAATCCCTTGGACCATGTCCAGCATACGCTGAGCCCAGCGTTCTGCTCCATCGTTCCAATCCCTTGAAACCTGCCAGAACTGAACTCCCACACCCTCGTCGTTCAACTCAAGTACTAGGTCATCCAACATGCGAAAGAGTGTTGAATTCACAAGGGGCTTTCCGTCTGAGTTGAGGTATCCACTCGCCTTCCACTGCTGAATCCGCGTGGTCATGCCCTTTACCACATACTCGAAATCACTTTTGATCACCACTCGCTCGATATCGAATGCTGAATCGCTGTCGCGCATTCGCTGCACCGAGCGAAGCGCAGCGATAGTTCCTTCCAGCTCGGCCGTCTCTCTCGTTGGATGGGGATTAGTGATCGTATGGCCTGTGGCTTTGTCGGGACTAACGAAGATCCCATAAGCGGCGATGCGATCATGTGATGGAGTCCTCCGGTAGGCTTCGCTTACAGACACGACGATGGTTTGGTCGTGGTATCCAATCGCATCGCACGTGGGGCAGTTCGTTCCGTCGGCACACTGCTCGTAGGTGATGCCGTCTGAAGCTACGTACAAGAGATCTCCAGGCGCTTCATTTTTGGAGATGCCATAGTGCCACATTCGAAGCCAGGGCTCGTAGTCGCGCTGTTCGCGCCACTCTTTCCTGGTCGTTCGAGTTCGTCGTTGCAGTATTTGCCAATGGGCATCCGTGACTCCACGTGGTCGATCGTCAGGAAGCTCCGGTCGATTTTTCTTGGTAAAGTTGTAGTAGATCCGGTCGTCATGAGAACGACTGAATTTGACCATTTTGAAGAAGTACGCTGATCTTTAAACAAGTAGAATGCGAATTTGTCAATGTTTCTTGGTCAGAGTGAAGTCCTGTTTGGTTGTTGTTTCCAAGTTTAGGTGGGCAGAATGGTCAATGAAATACCCAAGAAATGTGATCTACGAAGGATCCGGAGACCTTGATGGCACTCACAGCGCGATTCCATGAGTCACATCACCGCCGCAACTTGGTGATGCAGGTCTCATCATTGGGATTCGCATACAACACCAATGCGCCTCACAACGAAGCTTTGAGACACTCATCACTGCAGCCATTTCGATGATCATTGTCGATGCATTCCTCGGACGTGATCGATGTCGTACCTAACTGCGTACTATCGATATTCCCACATTAAACGTACATGTCTTATATGCTGTCGTGAGAGCACCTAAGTATTTTCCGAAAAGGTCTCCCTGTGACTGCCGCGTATCAGCCTGTCCTGCCAGTCGGTGTGGGCTGTGGTATGCTTGCTACTTTGTCGATAGACAGATATCAAGGTCAACACCTCATGGCCAATCAACGTCAAGGCCTGTCGCTTCATCCAGAGCCCCGTTTGCCCACTCATCAGCGCAAGTATTGAATCTTCGAGGAACATGCCAAAATTGGACGCCCAACCCCTCCTGATTGAGTTCTCGAATAAGATCATCGAGCGTGTCAAACAGTTCCGCATTGATGACGGGAAGCCCCTTGCTATTGATATAGCCATTCCGAATCCATTTATCAACCCAACTGGTCATGCTCTTAACCACATATTCCGAGTCAGTCTTGATGATTACTCGCTCGATATCCCAATTCTGTTCGGAGCGCCACATTCCTTGGATGAACCGCAAAGCCTCGACGGCGGCTTCCAACTCTGCCTTTTGATTCGTCGGATAACATTGAGAACTCTCCTCTGCAAAGCTATAGGCGGAGTTAGGGGCGAAATAGACTCCATACGCTGCGGTAGCATAGCGTGTTCCATTTCTACGGCAGGCGCCATCGATGGTAGCGGATTCCAAGCGGAGGGAAGGGCCGTCCCCATCAGGTTCTCTATCCCAGCATGCCTGCCGCATTCATCCTCCCATAGTAAACACCTCGTACTACATCCCACCATGTGATCCCCAGTCACTAGCTTACCTCTGCCAAGGTTGTGAGAGACCCCAAGCTAGCAGAATAGAGTGTTATGTGTGACCGCCATCCACATTCCGCTTGGACTCGCAACGCTTGTTCCAGTGTGGCTTGCTGGTTATATGTGAGAATTTGGGTGTTGCCGCATTCTCCACATATGGCATAGGTCGCCACGAAGGATTATGAGGCTCTTTAAGAGTGTGAGACGTCAGCTCTACTGACGCGGAGATATGATGTGATGAGAGCATTAGGTAAGACTCCACCACTGAATGACTTCTAGGGCGACCCGGTGACGGCTCGTTCCGAACCTGGCTTGCATACTGACGGGCATACCGAGATGCACGGGTTGATGGCGCAGACTAGGGCGTCTTGCTCGCCGATGGCTTTGCATCTTTGGTTGTCTGGAGGCAAGTGTGGTCTGCTTTTGTCCATGCATGCCAGGATAATGTCATCAGCTTTCCCTACGTGGCCGGCGTGGTAGAGGAATTGGAAAACACTGGAGAGACCTCGGCCTCTTTCCTACTCAAGTACGGCCGAAAGCGCCCCCCGCAATTCGTTTCCTTTTCTTAGCAAATGCCCGAACGAGACAAAGTGCCGGACGGCGTTCTGCAACTTTAGCCAACGGCAACGAGAAAATCCGTTCTGCCTACGGTTATCCAAGATAAGTCTTCTCCGCTTATGAGGGATCGTCGGCGTCGCCGTGGCAAGGAGAGCTTCTACCAATCATACAGACTTGCATGGCGGGTGCGTAATGTGCAACGATCCAAAGATGCCCCCTCTGTTGGTATCATCTCCCTTGTAACTCCGTATTGATGACCTCTCTTGCAGTCTACGCCGTGGTCTATCCCATAGTCTACCGGCGGAAACGAGGAACTCTATCACTTATAAGGCTGCCGAACATCGCCGTCGTATCGTCCAGCCTGTAACTCACCAAACATGGTTCAAAACTTTGTCTTCGCCCTTGGTGCCCTTGCATTGTTTGTTTCGTATCGAGTCCTCAGTAGCTTCATCAAGACTCACCGACATGCTTCCCAATCTAGGGAGCTTGGCTGCCAGTCGCCACCGAAGCTGCGAGAACAAGACTTCCTTGGCATCAATACAATCAAAGAAATCCTAGCAGCTAGCAAAGGAAAGCGAGTGCCTGACCTCCTAGTCGACCGGGTCAAGCGTGTGAGCACTCGTGAGGGTCGTCGAGTTGACACGTTTGTGCAACAGCAGTTGTTGAGACAGAATGTCTTCACCGTCGATCCGAAAAATGTACAGGCTATCCTTGCGACCCAATTTCAGGACTTTGGCCTCGGTTCTCTGCGACGTAACAACTTCCTTCCGCTACTTGGCAACGGCATTTTCACTGCGGATGGCGAAGGATGGGAGCATTCACGGGCAATGCTACGACCCAACTTTGCGAGAGAGCAAGTTGCGGATCTCGATCTCGAGGAACGTCATGTTCAAAACTTGATGCTGGCTTTGCCCGTCGATTCGAAGTCTTGGACGGAAGAGCTCGATATCCAGAAACTCTTTTTCCGAATTACAATCGATACGGCGACTGAGTTCCTCTTTGGCGAAAGCGTGGACAGCCAGCTAATCAATCTCCCAAGAAAAGTTTCTTCAACTAGCAAAAGTGCTCATCAAGAGGAGTCTGTCTTTGCAACGGCATTCGATAACAGCCAAAGCTGGCTAGCCTACCGAGGCCAGCTTGGTGCGCTTTCTTGGCTCTTAAATCCCAAAGAGCTTCATGAATCTAACAAACAATGCCACGCCTTCATCGACCATTTCGTCGAGCTCGCGCTCAAGAACACCTCATCTGACGGTGACAATCTCGAAAAAGGCGAGACCAAATCACGCTACGTCTTCCTCGAAAACCTTGCCCGACAAACCCGCGATCCCATCGAAATCCGCTCCCAGCTCCTCAACATCCTCCTCGCTGGCCGCGACACCACTGCCTCCCTCCTTTCCTGGCTCTTCCACTTCCTCATCCGCCACCCCGACATCCAGCAAACGCTCCGCGCCGAAATCATCGCCTCCTTCGGCCCCTACTCCTCGCCCCGCAACCTCTCCTTCGCAGGCCTCAAGAACTGCACCTACCTCCAATGGTGCCTCAACGAAACCCTCCGCCTCTACCCCGTCGTCCCCGTCAACTCCCGCATGGCCATGCGCGACACCTCCATCCCGCGTGGCGGCGGCCCAGACGGGTCCGCCCCCGTCTACGTCCGGAAAGGCGACCTCGTCGTCTACAGCGTGCACGTGGTGCATCGGCGCCCCGACCTCTGGGGCCTGGATTTCAATGAGTTCAAGCCGGAGCGCTGGTCAGGCAAGCGGGCGGGCTGGGACTACCTTCCGTTCAATGGGGGCCCGAGGATTTGCTTGGGCCAGCAGTTGGCGTTGACCGAGGCGGGCTATGTCACAGTGAGGCTGCTGCAGAGGTTTGGGGAGGTGGGCATGGGGAGTCAGGAGGTGGTGGCGGAGAGTCCGAAGCAGAATTTGACGCTGACGAGTTGTCCGAATGATGGCGTTTGGGTGCGAATGAAGGAGGCGAAGGAATAGAAAGTGAGGGTAACTAGAGGACTTGGTACCAGTGTGCTCATCTATCACTCGGGTGGATATGGGATGAGAACGAATTTTCTATGCATCTTCATTGAAGGCATTCCAGCGTAATTGAGTAGTTTTTGAGGTTTGTCTCAATGAGTAATCCTCGGTCAATCATGTGGTGTAGATAGTTTTGGAATATGACATAACAATGGATTTCCTGTTTTCTGAAGTGCGGTCAGCTCACCATCTGCAATACGCGATGTGTTGGTCATGCATTCGGTGGAGTCATGGGACGTTGAAGCGATGTGGCGATCTGGGCTTCACCGGTTTCGTCTCAAAATTATTAGGGTCCACCAGCCCCAGTAAATGTTCGCACCATCGGGGTAATTGCGAGGAGGATCAGTGGACTGTCACGTGCTAGTGCGGTGACGAGGCCGGTTCTTTGTGAGCATACGAGAACCTATGACGTCGCGTGGCCTTCCAGGTAAAGGACACGCTCCGGGGTAGTTGTGGCCAATAGCGGGGCGGGGAGGAGGGATGCAGGGTCGTAAGGAACGTGAAGGTCTGGCCGACTCACTTTCTTTTGTGTCTCTCCTTCCCTGAGCTCTCCAAGGGCCCACCAGCTTCCACGCAATTGCTCTCTTGCCTGCTGATATCCTGCTATTCACCTGCCCAGACCTGACTCGATTCATCTCCGACCTCTTTGACTCTTCATTCCTCCCCTCGAGCCATCCTTTGAAAAGAAACCCACTGTTTTGGCGTCGATCGGGCAGCTGGTGAACTGCGTCACCGCAAACAGCTAGCTGAAACAGCATTGCTACCAATATCACCACACAAATTTCCCTTTCGGTCTTTTACTTCGTCCAAACTTGTTTCGAACTCGAGCGAAGGGTACAGCATCTACAACATGCCTGCAAATGCACCGACCCTGATCAATTTACCTCCTCCTCCCTCAGACCCTGTCACTCCCTCGGACATGGGACCGTAAGCGAGCTGCTCTCGAGACGAAAAATACACTTCTGGCTTACAATGATATAGTGGCACTCCTAATTCTACAACGACCTCCATGTCTGAGCTCTCTACCGTAGCCATTAAGGATGGTCATCGTGGTCACCTTCCGCACCATTCCTCCTCTCAAGCGCCGCCATTCACCTCCAGTACCTCGCACACCAGCACTCTCGATGCTGAGCGTGCAGACCGGATCTCCCGCCTCGCCGGCCTCGAGCGTGTCGCCGGCCCTCGCTCCTCCCCCTTCAACCCAAACCAACCCTCTGCCTCCTACGCCAGCGGCGCCACCGCCTCCACAACCACGACGCCCACCGCCCCCGGCTACTTCGACCCCTCCAACCCCACCTTCAAAGAACGCAGCACCGTCGGGTCCGCCTCCGCAACCGGCAGCGTCGGCGGCCGCACCACCTGGGCCAGCGGCTCCGACTCCGGCCACGGCGCCCCCACCGACCCGGACAAGATGAGCGAGACGACGCAGGACCCGGACGAGCTGTCCTCGACCCGCATGGATGCCGCCTCGACGTCCAACCTCGACGATATGGAGACCTCGTCCACCGGTGGCTTCAGCGACGATGCTAACGCCTCACTTGTTGGCTTCGGCGAGGGCGCTCGCACGCCCGCGCGTCACTCTGGCATTGGCAGTCCTACGGGGCCGAGCCTCACTGCGCAGCCGAAGACTGGGTCTGCGGTGCCGATGCATCTGTATCCTGCGGCGGGTGCGACGGGTGGTGCTGCGGCGGATGGGCGTGTGCCTGGCGCCGGAGCGGGGTTTGCGACGGGGCAGACAGTTCCGGCGACGGAGGCGGCGCAGGCGACACGGGATGCGCGCATGATTGATGGCATGACGTATGATGATGGGAGTCCCTTTGTGGATACGACGGCTGGGCGGACGCCGCCTCCGACGAGCGCGGCGGCGGCGGGGCTGGGGGCAAGGAGTCCGGAGCTGGTGAGGGGCGATGCGGAGAGGATTGTGCGGGAGAACCTGGAGAGGGGAGAGGAGGCGGCGGAGAGGCCAATGGGGGAGGCGGGGAAAGCCGGGCTTGGGAGGTTTTACTTTGAGGGGAAAGGGGGTCAGTAGAGAAGTGAGGAGAGGGTGAAGTTGTTTGCTGGCTGGAAGAGTGGATGAAATCACTTGACATCGGAATCGGCGTATGGCCATTGATTCAGACTCGAAGGCTGGTGCTAGATCCTCGTTTTGGGCAGGTTTCCCTCAGGAATACCTTACGAGCATGGCTATGTGGGAGAGCGATTCCGAAGTTACGACCGAGATTATGCACAATGTACTCTATTAGGATTCATGGCGAAATGATACCACTATAGGAAAATCTAAGCACCGGGGGTTTTCTACATGGCGCCGCTGATCATATGCAAGTGTGTACGCCGAGGAACTACCCAAACAGCCAGACATGAGAACACATCGAGTTAATTCACTTCGAGGTCATCTCAACCATCTTAAGCTGCGGGTCGTCGCTGGCGTCGGCCGTCTGCCCGGCAGGCTGCGGAATGAGACCTTGCATTTTGGATCTTAGCTGAATGAGCTATATCGAAAGACTCTATCCTTGGGCTTAAGTCATGATGGTTGTGCTAATTAGCACCAGCCTCGCTTCGATAGTCCCGATGCATTAACTTGGGCGCCAGGCTGCTGTAAGGACACGGAGGGAACGACAGGCAAGGTTCACATGTATATGACCAAAATCCGAAACATTAGGAAGGCCCGAATCAGTCGGGAGCTAGGCTTCGTAGACTGTGAGTCTGCCTTGGGAGGTGCAGGGCTGAGCCTGTGAAATTAGATAACTATTATGCTTATTGGCTAATCTAAGACGTTCTACGGAACCCTTGCAGATATCTGCTTGCGAAATACCGAGTAATGACTGACTCCTCGGTCACGCCGAAATCTACCAAAGACTCTCGAGTCATGCACGGATTGCACTTGTTCGGCAATACCAAATGATTGCAAATAGGGCATCCCTGGTTTTCAGTGTATCGTTTTGTTCTTTTCATCCCTCCAGACTAGGCTATCCGCTTCTAAGAATGATACCAGTCCTCATTGGCGCAGTTCAGTCTCAGAATGCCGCCGCATAGGTCGATAGCTCCTCCATATTCAACTTGTACCCGTGGTCGATTCTAAAGTGATTCACAAGAGCCTCAAGACTTGGGAAGTGGTTCCTCAGGCAGTCTGGACAGGTGGCCACAGTACGCTTCCATATGCTTTGCAAGTTCCCGTACCACGCTGATGTTGCGACAGGCGATTTACCCTTTCTGATGGCGATTGGGAACCGTTGGACGTATTCATGACGCCTTCTCGCCCATTCCTGTCGAGGAGCGGAGGAGATCGTTTCCTTGATGAAATGTATAGCGTCAATAGAGAGTCGAGAAGGCGCCGCACGAAACCGTCCGTTGTGCATGCACGTGCTGACTTCGACTAGATTTATTGAGATATCCTGGTTTTTAGAGTACCGTTTGGCGAGACAGAGGGAATCCATAGCTGCAGACTCGGTCGCAGCGAAGAAGGTGACTCCCTCGAGCGAGAGTCTGCTTAAATGGCTGACGTCCACGATTGAACGTAGGGTAGACATGGTAAGATACCAACCCTGTAGCGCAAGCTCCTTTAGCAAATTGGGCTTGAAATCATCGAAAAGGTAGTCTAAAAGATATGGCCGACTATTCGGCGTCTCAGGACTATTCATCAGAGTAAGCTGAAGACATATCGAATATGTGATTGCCAACAGGGCGGCCCGGCATTTCTTCATCGTTGCTCTGTAGACTCGCTTGCTCGCATCTCGATAATCCTGAAAGCAGAATTCTACGTGCAGTCGCTTGAGACCAGTCGGTGATTTGCTGAGGTATATTGGCATCAAGCCTTCAAATGTTCTGCAACGGGCCCCCGTAACGGGGAACTGTGAGAACTTGATAGCTTCACAGTCGGGGCTCTCAGTGCTCAAGTACTTCCTCAGTACGTGATGCGCGATTGCTTGGCTTAGCTCCCTCCCGATCTTAACAATATCATCTCGTTCGTCGTCTGCAACGAGAGCCAAGAGACTTGACTCTGCGCCATTAGTCCAGCACCCAATAGCATTCAAGGTTATGCTTTCAGGAAGAACCCTCGCACGGCGGCAGCACGATTCAATCGCCAAGTCCAAGAATGACTTAAGTGAATACCTCTGCAGGAACCTCTGGTACTCCGAGCTTGGTGATTCCATAACCGGCATGAAATAAGCAAGATCGATACCATCCCTTGTCATCCAGTCCACGCCTTTGTAAGAATCGGTCGTCGGCTGTTGGTGCTCACGAAACCATTGAAGTTCTTGGATGAATAGTGCTTCGAACGAACCAAGAAGGCCAAGGGAGGAGGCACCCCAAGTTGACCAGGGCTGGATCTCCAGCGTCAAGCTACGGACTCGGTCTGGAACCAATTCCTTGCCAAAGACAAAGGTTCCATTACGAAGAATGGTCACAACGAGGTCTCGCCTTAGGATTCTCTCGGCTTCGCTGTACGATTCCTCCGAGATTGTGGCCGCATTTAAAATGCTTCTCCTTGAGCCACAAGGATCTCCATACAACTGCTCTGGTGCAAGATAGAAGAGGATCTGGTCGATGATTTCTTGTGGAAGACGAGAGCGATTCATAGCGCTGTTCGTTCGCATGAGTATCTGTAAATCTGTATGTTTGCGAGTCGAGGATGCAGTAAGAACTGGGGAAGTCCATAATCCATTAGAAGGATTCATTTGTAACCTTGACCGTGGTGTGAAGAACGAGCTTACTGTGATTTTGCAGTACAGGCTGGTTCTGATAGATTCACTGAAATTTTCCCGAAATTTCTGTGATCTCCAAGGCATGTCTTTGACACATCTTGAATCACAACCAATAAACTCCACACGATTGCACTGAATCGCAGAGAAGTTAATGACGCAAACAGGAAATTAGCAATACAACGAATTTCTTCAGACTATTATCAAGGACAAAGCGACAGTCGATCAAGGGTATTTGGACACTCTCAATATGCATGCTGAAGTCCTTCAAAGAGGGCTGAGAGGGACCGGCAGAGAGGTAAAGACATAATAAAGGCGACTTGCAACCGACTCGGTCAAGACATCTCACTCCGGTAGGTTTTTGACATAATACTCCCTGTTGGTAAAAGCCATCTCAATGATTACAATACGTCGGATAATAACCACCAGAAGGACGCTGAAGGAAGATTGGTCACGTTACCTCCTTGTCTGAAAACAACTTACCTACTTAAAGGTCCTATTTCGCTTCGCCCTGGTGAGCTCATTAGTTGTGAGGGTTACGACAGCGGATATCTAGCTTACTCTATGCAACGTGTGGGAGCGCAGTGGCACAGTTGAGCTCGAGGCTCGAGCGGCAACTAGTCCTCTTCGAACTGCTGAAACAGGGGTGAGGAGGGATTTGACTGAGACCTTTGCCGTCTTCCACAAACCAAAGGTCGTCGAAAAGAAGTTATCTCGAGCATCATCTCGCTTCTAACTTTTCGATATCTGATTCGCATGGGGTCGATTTGAAAGATCCCTAGCTAAGAATTGGATAATGGAGGTATTCTATGTAGAGCACACTACCGAGAAAAACATGACCTCAGTCGCTCCTCGTCCCATGATCAGGTCTACGAAATTATACCTCACCGTCAAAATGCTGCCGCCGCGGGCGCGCGCATGATCCCTTGACACTTTGTGTTTGCTTTTACCTCCAATCATTTCATCCTATCTTGCATAAAGGACCAGAACTGGGAAGGTCTGATTGCATTGGCTCATGTTAGCGCTGAGATCCTTGTGAGCCTATCATGTGCAACTTGCTTCCAGAGACGACAAGGCTGGAGCTGATGTTGCCTACCTTTCCGACTTCGCCACCCGCAAGCCTTATGTTTCTAAAACGTCTCGTCATGTTTTCTTAAAGCCTTCTGTTCATCTTTCGACCTCATCAGCTCTGCATATGATGTGGCAATCTATTGAAGCATTCTCAAAAGTCGTGTCAATGTGTATGTGAGCTCGCTTACTATCCAGTCTTTCCCAACATTGTTTTGGCTACATTCCTTCCAATTCTTCATTTAACGGCCTATGGACCCTGGGGCTGCCGTTGGCGTCGCTTCGTTGGGGATACAGTGTTGTCAGGGGGTTATTGGCTATTATCGGTCTTACCGCGAACAGGATGAGGTAGTAGCTGTGACTACTGCCTGTGTCGATGACCTGCATGGAATCCTTGTGGCACTTCATGGCATGATCAATCCGCCGGGCCCGCAACTCAACACCAACGTCCTAGCGCTCGTCATCAAAAGTATTGCTTCTTGCGAGGGACCTGCGAATGATCTTAAAGCGGAACTAGACAAATTCGGACCCAATGAACCACAGGCGACGCCAAAGAAAAAGGCTCACAAACATGTCATGAGAGCACTATACCCCTTCAAAAAGAGCACATTGATAAAGTTAAGAGAGATTGTGCAAGACTTTCGAGGGAACCTCAGTTTGGCAATAGAAACAGTTGGACTAGATACTCAAAGCAGGATTCTTGATAGTCTGGATGGTCTAACTCTCAACTTTGAGGCAATACGAACTGACCGTAATTCCCTTGGGGGAGACATTCAGAACATCTCGACTGCGATATCAGGGGTGGGAGATAGCATCTCGAATGTTTCCAGGACTGTAGACGATTCAAGAATGATTATTACGGGCCTTTCGACGAGTGCCCAGAATATTCAGCAAAGCATTAATACTGTAGAGCAGAGAACGGAGGATGCTCAGACAGATCAGATTTACTCATCTGTGGTGGATTGGCTTCGCCCAATTGACTTTATGCCCGATCATAGAGCGGCTAGAAAAAGACACGAACCAGAAACGGGGAATTGGTTCCTTGAAGGACGTCCATATGAGGCGTGGAAGACTGCTCCAAAATCTTTTCTCTGGGTGAATGGCAATCGTGAGTAATTTGAAAGGACAAGATGGCCCTAGCTGTCTTACTCTTCAGGTCGGTCTTCACAAGATAAGAAACAGAGGCTGACGATTTTCTAGCTGGATGTGGAAAGACGATCCTAGCGTAAGTGGAAACGCCTCAGAATGCTGAAGACTAGCTGGAATACTTTTGCCCAATGCGTTCAATATCGGAAACCCAAGGCCTATAATAATGATTGACTTTAGGTCCGCGATCATCGAAGACTTAGTGGGATATGTCAAATCACAGCCGAACTCTGTGCTGTTGTCCTTCTACTTTTCTTTCACCGATTCGCAGAAGCAGGAATATGCAAGCTTTCTTAGGACATTACTCGGACAGCTTTGTCATAGTCGCCGACAGATCCCCCTCTGCTTACAGGGTCTATTCAAGGCATATAGACCTCTGACAGCTCCAGTGGATGAACTCGATGAATGTCTCAAGCTTGTAATGAAGGATTTTGCCAATGTCTACTTGGTCATCGACGCTTTGGACGAATGCCGTAACGAGACTGGCCGTGGAGATTGGGAAGATATGCTGCATTGGCTTGATGATCTATCTTCCTTGAATATGACTCATCTTCATACCCTGGTTACGAGTCGCAACGAACCCGAGATTCAAAATCTTTTCCTTCCTGAAGGATCATCGGTACGCTGGCCGTCGCTGACCATCACGAAACGGAGCAACTCTGGTGATGTGCAGACTTACGTCACGAATCAAATTGAAAAAGACTGGAAACTTAAACGTTTGGATAGCACCATAAAGGAGGAAATTAGACGTACTCTGACAAATGGAGCCGAGGGGATGTAAGCACCTACAACTTGCCGCTCCCAGGTCAATGAGGACTAACTCGTGATGTATAGGTTCCGGTGGGCGTTCTGCCAAATGGAGGCTATCAAGAGACTGAGAGTTTTCAGTCCTGACAGTATTCAATATGCCCTTAGTACTTTGCCTGCAACACTCGACGAAACTTACAATCGTATTCTGAACGGACTCGAGAGTCAAAGAGAGGCTTTTACAGCCTTGCAATGGTTAGCCTTCTCAGCTCGGCCAATCGAACCCTTCGAACTTGCTGAAGCTTGTATTGTTGATCCAGAGGCGGAGACGCAGGTGGATGAACGGAAAAGGTTCCATTGGGAGCAGCTGTCCGACTTATTACCAAGCCTTGTAACAGTAACCGGCATGCGGAGAAGATCTGACTCGAAATGGACGGCGGAATGGGATTCGACTAAGCCGGACTCAAGCGCCCTCTCAAGGGGAAAACGAAACCCCGGGACTATACGACTTGCTCATTTTTCTGTAAAGGAATTCCTGGTTTCAGAAGGAATTACTCGGGGAAAGGCGGCTGCGTTCTCCATTCAGGCTGGCTTAGCAAATT
Source organism: Trypethelium eluteriae (assembly GCA_021030925.1). Lineage (NCBI taxonomy): Eukaryota > Fungi > Ascomycota > Dothideomycetes > Trypetheliales > Trypetheliaceae > Trypethelium > Trypethelium eluteriae. The sequence continues at coordinate 90,465 of JAGFMJ010000060.1, forward strand.
CCTTCATTGTAAGGAGTTGCATCGCGTATATCACATATTACGCAGAATCGCCTCGTCGTCTTTCATGGGACCGTGATTTCAGTACATTCCCATTGATTAAATATGCTTGTGAGAATTGGCATGACCATTACAGACGGAGTGCCGATTAAAACAGTACTCAGATGGTTGACATGCTCATGCACCGACTCACTTCAGACTTGTGGCTTACTAGTGCCCATGGGATCAGTGTCCTCGACCAGCCTTTGGGTTACCTTCCTTTCGACGCTCGGGAGCCTCAAGCGTCGCTACTGTATTATGCTGCCTACCTAGGATTTGAGGCGCTTGTTGCCCGGCTCCTTTGCTACGCCTCCTCACTTGAGGTTAATGCGCAAGGAGGTGTATACGGCACGGCCTTACAAGCAGCTTCACGTGGGGGTACTGAAAACATAGTCGAGAGACTCCTTCATACAGGCGCGGATGTGAACTTGGTAGCAGGCAAACACGGTACTGCCTTGCAGGCCGCTGCTAAGCACGGCTACGCGCACATTGTTCGTTTGCTCATCAGCCACGGAGCCAATGTGAGTCTGAAAGGGGGTCGATTTGGTTGTGCACTTTCCGCAGCAATCTTGTTTGACCGCGATAGTGTCTTCACTTTGCTGCTGGCCAGGTGCGCTGATATCATACCATCACCTGGTGGAAGCGATGAATGGGATGAATGGCAACCAATGTGTATTGCGGCTTGCACCGGCTCGTATGGATTCCTCAAACTCATGCTTGAAAAGAGTGAGAGCGCATCAGAAGTGGCATGGTATAATTCTCTCCTATGGCATGCCTTGAGGGACGGCCACGAGAACTCTATCAAATTGCTACAAGAAGCTGGCGCGAAAATTGATGGCTTGGATCGTCACGGAGAATCTGCATTGTATAAAGCATCGCTGTATGGAGATCAGTCCGTGGTGAAGCGGGTCCTTGACCACGGAGCTGATATAAATGCTCTCGGTGGATCCCGTGGAACAGCGTTGCACATTGCCTCGTCCGCGGGCGAACTCGACATCGTAAAGCTCTTGTTGGCCAACGGGGCCGACGTCAATAAAGGGGGTTACTATGGAACAGCTCTTCAAGCTGCTGCGACTAAGGAGAAATATCCCGGAATTGACTCCGAAACCGAATTTGGTCTTGAAGAGAATGTGGAATTTTCAGACCCCGTACCATCAGGAGTCCGGCGGGAGATTGTAGAGCTGCTTCTACAGAATGGCTCTAATATTCGTGCGAAAGGAGGTCATCATGGTACGGCGTTGCAGGCTGCTCTTCATAGCGGTTATGAGGAGCTGGCCAACCTCCTGATGGAAAGGGGCGCCAACTCCAATTGCAAATGAATTTAGGTTTGGAGTGGCTGTTTAACAGGAAGAGGAGGTCGATAGTGAAATGCATAATACCGAAAGCTATCCAGTTTTGTCCATGATGCCGCTGGTCATCTTTTGTTGACTTTACTCAACAGCTTTAGCTAGTATCCTATGCCTAAAATTCAATAAGCATTCATCTGGATTGATCGCAAGTCTCTATTCACCAAAGTCGATGAACCCATGTCCCAGATCATCAATTCATTCCCTATGCTATCGAACCCAGGTGAGTAGTAGAGAATCCAAGCAGAAGTTCTGCCTTGGTAATCGACATTTCGTACTAAAATCCGCGCAGACATTGGAATCTTGACGTAGCTACTAACTTGAGAAGATGATGCCCAGTTGAATCTGTGGCGCAGCAAGATGGGAGGGGATGCTAATGGGTACGGCTATGGGCAGGAATATTGCTGTCAGTGAAGGCAGAGCCCACAGTGAGGTGACAGCCTCATGATTTCGAAATGCACATACAACTTGCCGTCTCATAGAGCTGCTGCCATCTCCTGCATGGATCCATATCGGGACGACACCCGGTCAGCAAGCAATCACCCAATGCTCACGATACCGGGAACAGCTCTTGGTGTCTCAAAGAAGAGACTATGTCCGTGGCACTGGGCAGTACTGGCGATCCCGACAGACACGCAAGCTGAGAGGGCATAAAATCAAGCTTGTTTCCCTGGCGCGCGGGCAATAGTGGGCATGATCCTTGCCGTTTCTCGCCAACGTCGAATAGAAAAGTGGCAGTCGATTCGAAACGTCTGCACTGCCACACTTCAGCCTGACATCATCCGAACTTGACTTAAACCCCAACCGTTATCATCCCACTGCCGGTACTTACGAATGAACGATTCGGGCGCGCGCTTTCCGGCAGTCGTTCTTCGCCGCTTCGCCGATATAGGGCTCCAATGTGGAAAGGGTGCTTGCATAATCTTTGAAGAAATGCGACTACGAAACTGCAACGCCTTTGCCTACGAGCTTTAAACACCATCGCATTCACCGCGGACTTTCGGTCACTACGCCGGGTTCTACGAGCTCGCCCAGCACCAAGGGGTTTTCTTCTCTGGGACGCAAGGCACGAGCTAACGCCAATTTTCATACTGCTTTTCCTACGTCGCCGTTTACCGACTCCTCGAACGCTTGAAGCCGAATAGTCGCCGTTTGCTGCTGCGCACCTGCGCTCGAAGGTATACAACGATTGGCGGGCCAGCCAAGTTGACATATTCATATCACGATGGACTCGTCAGGACTACGGCGGAAAGACACGGTCAAAGGACCGCCGTTGCGCATTCTTTCGCTGGACGGAGGTGGTGTTCGGGGCTATTCTATGCTCATCATTCTTCGAAAGCTTATGCACCAAGCTTACGTTGCAATCCATAACAGAGCGCCGCAGCCGAGTGAGCTACCAAAACCATGCGACCACTTCGATCTTATCGTAGGAACGGGTACTGGAGGTCTAATAGCAATTATGCTAGGCCGGTTACGACTCGATGTCGAAACCTGCAGAGATGTGTATGTGAGAATGACGAGGGTTGTCTTCGAATCGGACAAGACCATGGCCCTCATTCTCAGATACAGTAAGACGTCAATGTTCAAGGCGACTTTACTAGAGCACGCGATTCAAGATTGTGTTCGAGAACATACAGTTTTTGAGGATGAAGGTAATGACGCATTAGCAAATGCTCAGGATATAAGGTCACCCGCCTCTCCGACTCTCCCAGGTAGCCCCCCAAGCGCGACGGATCGTGTTCAGAGAAGTGCAAGCAGTGCCAGCCGATACAGTCAGGTATCCATGAATCCTATCAACATCCGTGCCCCAATGGGCGCTTCGAGATGGGGGAATCCGAATGCGCTTCTGTATGATATGAGGGAAAACCGCACCAAGACGTAAGCAAGCTCATCGATATTGCCCAGCATAACCATGACTGACTTTCCATTTAGGGCAGTGACGGCTGTTTATAAAAGCGATGGTACCGATCAGAATGCACCGGCTGCCTTGTTGCGATCCTACGACTCTCGCAGAGAGCCTGCCCCGGAAACTCACTGCACAATTTGGGAGGCTGGCCGTGCTACGTCGGCCACCGGGCTTGCATTCAAGGAAATCCAAATTGGCCAGAGTATTTTCAAAGATGAGGGCAACGGCAAATACAATCCCGCGCCCCAGGTGTTAGACGAGGCTGTGCTCAACGAATGGCCCGGTAGGGACGTTGGAGTGTTCGTCAGTATCGGTACAGGGAAGAGGCGGCCAAATTCTGACGAACACGAGAAATCAAGTCTGGCACGTCTTTTCGGCATGAATGACCTTGCAGAAGCAAAACAAAAACTCCTTGCTAAGATCGATGGCTGCGAGCAAACGCACCGATATATGCTCCGCGACCATCTCCGAGCACGTAACACCAAGAACGAGGATTATTACCGCTTCAATGTCGAAGTTGGGGTTGGCGACTTCGGAATGAATGAATGGAATCGCCTCGCAGATATCAGCACGCGTACGAGCATATACCTCGACAAACACGACGTGGACAAGATGACCGAAGAAGTCGCAGCAAAAATGGCCCGAATTCACCAGGCGAACGTCCGCTGGGATAAGGCCTTCAAAAACGGCCATGACATCGACTGGGACCGCAACAGCTGGCGCTACTCCTGGGAAACCGGCCACAACGTCAAACCCGCCGCTCCGCAACAGAACAACTACGTTCCCCCCGCCGACCCCAACGCCGTCGAGCTCCCCGGCGACTTCGGGCCCGTGAATGCAGACTGGCACCCCTCCGCGTACAAGCAGTACGAAAGCCTGCACCGGCCCTCCATCGCCGACCAAAAGTTCGCCATCGTCCCAGACTCCGACACCAACAACCCAGACTACTCTCTCCCTCAGCCCGTCGACCCAAACGACCCGGACACCCTCCCAGGCTCACAGAACCCAGATCGCCTGCCGCACTTCCCGCAGCCGTCGGATCCGCCCCGGCCGCCGCCAAGACATCCCTCGCATCGATATAGTCGCAGCGATAATGCGCCGGTGTCGGCGCTGAGTCCGCGTGATCGCGATAGTATGGCGTTTCCTGGGGAGAGTCCTGTCAGTCCGAGACGGTCGGTGGGTGAGAGGAAGAGTCCGCCGCCGTTGCCGCCGAAGACGCCGATTGATGAGGATGATAAGGCGGGGAGGAGGCGGCGGTATGAGGGGGGGTTGCCGTATCCGCTGGAGGATGGACCGCCGCCTGTGGTGAATATGGCGAGGAAACCCGAGTTCGGGGTAAGGTAACGAGAAAGACGGGGTTGGGTGTTGCTTTGATTTTCGTCATGTGCGCGCGTTATGAGCGCGGGCGTCGTCGTGCTATGAAAAGGGACTTTAAGAGCTGGGGTTTTCTTGCCGTTGTTTTCATGTCTGGGTGGGCTTGAATCAAAGATATCCATGGGGATAGGGAAAAGGTTTTGACACGGCGCTCTTGGGCTGTTATGAGATACGAAACATCTACTGTATATTTTCTATGAATAGAAGGATTTTGGAGTTGAGATTGTATTCTTTCATGCCGGCTGCTTGTCTGCGCCAGTCTGCGTATCTAATCGCGTCACGCACACTCTGGACTGGGAATTTGTGAATCTGGATTTCGTCCCCAGTTGAATAAGAGGTGACAGAGGTACGCGAGGCAAGAATGAGGAGGATAGTGGTAACATAAGGTAATGCAGCATTCCGATGGGAACAAACCCAGAAAGTTCGCGTTGATACTTCAGAGAAGCATTCCTCGCACTACATACCTATTTTTTCTCCCCTGAGTAAGTTTGTAGGATGATTAAGGAGTTGTGGTTGAAGACTTTGAAAAATCTCTATTCATGATTAAACTTCTAACCTGAAGTGACAAGTATGAAAGCTGGAAAATATACTACAAAAGGCGTCTCTCGTTGACCCAGAACTCCACGTGTGATGCGTACATAGTCCGCGCCATGCTTTCTAACTGAAAGTAGTGCAGTTACCAGCCATCTCATTCCAGTGGTCTTGTATTTTCCCGGCTATTCTGTAGACTGCTCGCTTGGCTATTCGTTGGGCTTGACTCTGGGCTCACAATGTAAAGGTCTGAGAAATCGCCGAAAAACATCCGTCGCATGGAGACCCCCATTGGAAGTCCGACTGAGGCAAGAGAAGCCTTACAGTTGGGGTAGTGCTGATAAGCGGTTTTTTCAGGCTCGTTGTAAAGATCTTCGGTTCGGATGTCCACGCGCGAGCACATGCGCGGGAGAGGCTTGCGAGAACAGCGAAGATGGGGATCTGGTTGATGATGAACGTGTTAGTACTGTACAATAGAAGTGTTCGCTGTAAGAAGGGGAGACATACCTTTATCAAGCGCCTGGCAGAGATCCTCTTGCGATTGGACAGTGATGCCTTTATGTCGTTTGTAGACGATGATGCGACGCCGGTCTTTTCGATCGAGAAAGTCAAAGCGTGAACTGTTGCTGCTTTGCGAAGAGGTAGTTGAGTCACTTTGCCAGGTGTCTGTCGCCATGGCCGTGCGATGTGTGCCTAAGTTAGGCGTTGAGGATATCGATGAAGTGCCAATCGATCTGAGGTCTGCTGATTGGTACCGGCGTGGCTGGGATGCGCTACGCAAGACGATTTCCTGAGGCAGGCCTGACTGAGGAAGGTGCGCAGACTATGAGAATGACTTAAAAGGAGGGTCACAAGATGCAGGTCTCGTTGTGGTGGTGATTTGTCCTAGGAGTGAGAAACAAGGCTTAAAGATGAAAACCTTGGAAACGTGGGGAAACAAAGCGTGACGTTGAATTGTGGCTGTGGCTTATGCATGGCTCAGTCACGATGAACCGTCGCTAACCGAACAATCCCCGAGCATCACAGAAGATTCGATCAATGCCACAATGCTACCATAATCACTTCATCATCCTGGCAACTCCCCGTAACAAAGCCGCAATCAAATCGCAAATCTCTGCTTATTGTGCATGGAACCAGAAAATGTCTTGAACTTGATTGGCTCCGAAAATTTGGTGAACTAAGTCCCTGCCAGAAATTCATTTCGGACCACAGGCATTTTCGAGCAAGAAGAGCACTCTACAATGGCCACGATAGAGAATTCTCTTCCGGCTCTAATATCTCAGTTAACGAGCTCGCTCTCATCAGCTGCGGATATTCTGCCGGAGCAGACCCTTCCTCCTCATGACGGGATTTCATTACTTGATGTGAAAAATGAGCTCATGCTCGCCTACCTACAGAACATCGCGTTCCTCATTCTCTACAAGATCAGAAATACTGCGAAACCCCGGTTACGAAAGGCTAAAGCAGATAGAAATGATATTCAGACACAAGATCAAAGTCTAGAAGATGAGGCGGTCAAAAAATTGGTGGAGTTGCGAGTCTACCTTGAAAGAGGGGTTCGTCCATTGGAAGGGCGGCTGAAATACCAGGTCGACAAAGTACTACGTACAGCAGATGATGCTGCTCGACAGGAGGCACAAAAAGTCAATGGCGCTTCTAAGCCAAAACCATCAGCAAACGGAACAGCACACGGTGACGATGATCAATCCGACGAAGCAGACGAAAACTCCGAAGAAGAGGAAGACTCCGAGTCCGACTCTTCCTCCAGCGACGCAGAAAACACTACCGATGGCGCCCCTCTCGACGACCTCGCCTACCGCCCCAACCCATCCTCCTTCCTCCAACCCCAGCCAGCCCCATCCCAACCACCCACCCTCCGCAAATCCAATAACTCCGACTCAACCTCCACCCGCTACATCCCCCCCAAAATCACACCCACAACCCTCGACATCCGCTCACGCCCGACCTCGCGCCGCCCCCCCCGCTCCACCGCCATCGACGCCTTCATCGCGTCCGACCTCTCCAGCACGCCCCTCGCCGAGCCTTCCATCGGCGCCGACGCCGCGCAGACCAGCCGCGCGACGTCGCTAGGCCGACGGCAGGTGAGCGGGCGCGAGCGGGATGCGCTGGCGGAGCGGACGCGGTATGAGGAGGAGAACCTGGTGCGGTTGCCGAAGGAAGGGAAGAAAGAGCGGGCGAGGAGGATGAGGGGGGCAGAG
>JAGFMJ010000610.1:0-11941 GCA_021030925.1 Trypethelium eluteriae
AGACTTATAAAGAGGTTTCTTTACCCAATAACATCACCACATTAAAGGGATGATGGGTGTTTAACTTAAAGATTAATATTAATAGCAAGATAGTTAAATTTAAGGCTAGATGGGTTGCTTATAAAGATAAACAATATTTAGGAATTAATTATAATAAGACATACGCTGCTATTATGCGTTTAATTACTGTAAAGACAATCCTAGTTATAATGGCAATAAAGGACCTAAAATATAATTAGATAAACCTTATTACTGCCTTTTTAAATAGGGATGTAAATTGTAAACATATTTATATAAAGTTTCCCTATGGGTATAATAAGGAAGGGAAAGTCTGCTTATTAAAGAAGGCATTATACAGCCTAAAGCAAGCACCTCTCCTCTAGCTCTGCCGCCTACTCAACTTTATAAAGCAAATTAGATACATCTTGCTAACCTTTAACCCGTGTGTCTTAGTTAACTGAGGTGTAGGAGGGATTATTATTGTTTATGTAAATAACCTTCTTATTATAAGCAAAACACAAAAATTAGTCAATAATATTAAAAATGCTATAACTCAAGAATTTAGGGCAAAGGACATAAGACCTATAACTTACTACCTTGGAGTTTAAATTATTAAAAATTAAGTAAAGAAGACGCTTATTATTAACCAAGGCACCTACATCCAAAAAATAGTGCAGAAATTTAACCACCTTAATTTAAGGAAGGTTTTTACGCCCTTACCAAATAAAAACTTTAAAGCCTATAAGGGAGAAGCAACAGACAATATGAAGAGCAGATATTAAGCTATGTTAGGATCTCTCGCCTTTGCCACCTATATCTCACGCCCTGATGCAGTATTAGCCTGCAGCATCCTCTCTTGTTATAGTCACAACCCTGGACCGGAGCATGTTAATGCTATAAAGCACGCCTTTAAATATCTATTTGGGACGCCCTCCTTAGGAATCTGCTTTAGATGGGATAAAGGTGATGCTTTAACACCTGGATTTGGACTTAAATTAATGTCCTACTATAACTTTAGTTGGGCAGATAATATATTAGATAGGAAATCCATAAGTGGCTATGTGGTGAAGCTAGCTAGAGGAGCGATCTCTTAGAAGAGCTTTAAACAACCTCTAATTACGCGTTTTACTGCAGAAGCTGAATATGTTGCTTTAGACTTTGTCACAAGGGAGCTATTATGCATTAAAAAGCTACTTAATAAACTCGGACAAACACCAAAAGAACCTATGATTATTTATGAGGATAACCTCCCTACCATTGAGTTTTTGAAGCAGAACAAGGTAAGCAATAAAAACAAACACATTAATATTAAATGGCATACAGTAAAGCAGGAAATTAAGGATCGGAAGGTGGTAATACATCACATTAACACCAAGAAACAAGTAGCAGACGGTTTCACAAAGCCTCTAAATAAACAGACCTTTAAACGATTTGTGAAGCAGTTGGGCATGGTAAACATCACGACCTAGTAGTACTCTATCGATGAACGATGAGGCTATATTGATTGAGGGGGTGTGATGTTGTTTATGAAGTAGATCCAATCAACATAGCCTCGGAGGTGGTGTTTACCACATCTCACGCGCGCTCGGATCCCTTCATGTAGATCCTTACGCCCTGTAGTTATTAGTTCATTTCCCTTCGTCCTCACCTAGATAGGGAGGTCTATATAGCAGCCTGTACCTCGGGCGACCTAGATAGGTCAATTGAGTTCTTTCCTCCGATTCAGTTGTTTGTTACAACATCAGAGAGCCCTACCTCAGGCAGAGATTCAGAGGTGGATCAGACGTATCCCTATCCACATTGAGAAGATCATTGCGTGTGAAGGAGGAAACGAATATATTGAGGGCTCAGGGCTACCACGAAAGAGATTGAACACTGCAATAGATGCTGCAGCAGCTGCTTTGGATGAGGGAAGGATGACAGCAGCTGAGGCAGCAGCAACATTACCTCAACCTCTACGTGTTGAAGCAGCAGCAGGTTCAGATGATGATTCATTTGATTACGAAGGATTTGATCCAGATAATCCTTGGGGTGATGTCGATGCAGATGAATGAGCAGGTAGGGCAGCAGGTAGGGTAGCAGGTAGGGTAGCAGGTAGTGTAGCAGGTAATGCAGTAAACACCTCGAATGAATGAGATCAGAGGTTCCCCCTAGGTGTGAATAGCTTCATAGGCAGGTAGGCAGGTAGGCAGGCAGGCAGGTGCGGAGGCGCGGAAGGCTAGGCATCGCCCCCCTGCTAATTTTCGCAGGGGGGCTATGCGCTAAATTTTAGCGCGGTAATTGGAGAAGGTAGGCACCTCCGTACAAGGCAATGAATGCAGACAGGGCGGAGCAAATCTACGCTGCTTGGTTCGCGCGATTTGCGAAGAACCGCAGGCCCCTTGATTCGTGGTATAACTAAGACCATTACCCTTGAATAACGCATAGCCGGGACGTGCTTCGTAGTACCGCCTAACAAACAATGGAGTCCCAAGTCAATGATGCCCGCAGCCCTGCCCTCGACACTCTTGCTAGCGATAAATCCGAGGCAGCCTATGCAGAAGCATTGAATGCAACCGAGGAGGATCTGCGTAACATGCAACAGGAGTTCACCAAGCATCATAAACCACGGACTGAAAATGTCCAGCATGGAAAGATTGCAATGCTGACCCTATATTGGGAAGAGTCGGATATGGAGGATCTTGTCCAAGAGGTCAGTTCCACAGACACGGGACAGAGGAGCCTGTGTTCTACGTTTTCCATATCTTGGAAAGGAAGCATTATATGGCTGAAACTGACAGCTTCTAAGGTTCACGATCTCGAGTCAGTTTTCAAACTGCATTTCGCGGCCGACACTCGTACATACGTGATCAATTCCAAGAACGTACATTCTCCCGGAAGTCAAGTTGAGCATGAGATTCAAAACTTCTTCTATCATTTTGAGGGCCAGAATGCTCTATATGTTGTCTACTACGCTGGCCATGGTTGGAAAGATGAGAGCCCAGAAGCAGATGGTGGGCTCAAACTCGGAGAGTATGTCAATGATCCTAGTTATTGTAGGCATGCTCTCACCATCTGACGCAGATCCACCGCGCAGAAAGCCATGAAAAGCCCGAACAATACGTTGGTCTGGAACAATGCTGAAAAGGGGCTACAAGGAAAGAACGCCGACATTCTTTTAATATTTGACTGTTGTCACGCCGGTCTGCTCCGGATGGTCCGCGGATGTCACACATTCGAATTCCTTGGAGCCTGTGAAAAGGGTGAGACAACGCCGCCGCCCGGCTACACCTCCTTCACGCGAGCTCTAATCTGGGCGTTGAAGAGAATGGCCGAAGAACATCCGCGAGGGTTCTCAACTGTGCAGCTCAAGAACAAAATAAGCACCTACGAACATTTTGCTACCGATAAGAAGCAACACATTTCTCTTGGCCTTCGGGAGCGCCTAACCAGTAGAAGGCACGTCTTCATCACCCCAAGGACTTCTACCTCAAGCTCTGTTCTAAGCACAGTTCAGGCACAAGAGACGACAGATCATTCGACACCAGGAGAATGGCTTGATTTTCGACTATACTTCAATCGTTATCAATCTCTCGAAGACGTACGCAAGTTGGCCGATGATTTCACCGAGTTCGTATTGGAACATAAAGACCAAGGGTTACACGAAGTCGAACTCGAGAATAAATCAAGTCGTATCCGCTTAAGTCCCAAAGATTGGTGGCGTTGGGCCGTAATTAATCTACGACGGCGAGCCGGCTCGCTATTGACGCCATTGATGAATCCTGCTGAATTTGTCGTCGCTTCGAGCGTCGCGCTGATTCCTGATATTGCGACTACGCCACAAAGGCCCGCTTTAGAGGTAGATACTACCGTATTCCAAGCTGGGGCCTCACCCCAACTACGTGCCACATCAATAGATCCAGGCCTTGCGACACCTGCACGGACCGATGGGACCATAAGTGGCGATGACACTGCAGAGAAGCAAAGTACTGATATTACGGGCACGAGAAAGCGTCCACGTGAGCATCAAGAACATGAAGACGTAGAACTAATGGTCAGACGTCCAAAGAGGCGCAGGACACGCTCACATTAATTTGGTTCATGGCACACAGGACATCGGAGGGATTGTTTCTTTGTATATCGACCTTCAGGTCTTGGAAAGTCCCCGGAGAGGACTTCTCGGTGTACTCCTTAGAGAATGGGAAACATGAATATAAATTAGGATCTTGTCCACTGAGACATTCCTGTGATCGTCTGCACAAGGATTAGCGTACTCGAAGAATCCGAAGATCGCAGCACCTGAGCACACCCTAGGACTAAAACGACTGCACGAGACGCCTGCAAGTTCCAAATCCGCTTGTTGCAGGAATACTAGGGGTCACAATAGGATGGGGAATGGGATGGAATTAGGGGTCTCTACTAGGATGGGACTAGGATGGGGATCGACTAGGTTGTTCTAGTGAAAATGGGTCCCCAGAATGGGGAAAAAATATTTTGCTAATTCCCCATCCTAGTACTATGATGGGATTGAAGGGTCATTCCCCATCCCATCCCATCCTATTATGACCCCTAGCAGGGATTGACTGGAAATTTGAAGAAGACCGTACTCGTTCGGCAGACTTCATTGATCGAGATTCAGACTTTAGAGGAGATGAGACTTAGAATGCTTATAGCCACAAGAAGAACCAGACTTCATTGCTAAATTTGCTAACTATTTTGAACGGTGTATTTTGTATCACTTGAGGGAATTAGCGATTAGTATATATGTCACATGAGCAGACTCCTGATTGATTAATTGTGGGGAAATATCAATCGCTTTGGAGTTGTAGCGCTGTCTACGTTCTATTATATGAAAGAAATAATTGACCAATTTGACGACTTTTCAAAGCCCTCTTCGACAAGGCATGACGGCGTCTAAGTCTATGCAAATTTGAAACTTGGCCAAGGGCCCTGTTGCGCAGCGAATACGATTTTAATAGAATTGTAGTAGTACTGTATCGCAGTGGCACTAAACTAGTCCTAATCCATCTTAGCCTGCCCAAATTGATTGTGGGTTGAGGCGGTTGTTGCCTATCCCGTAGACGCTTGCCCGTCAGCGATGTAAATTTACTAAGTAATCGTTTACTAAGTAATAGTAATATAGTAACCCAAATTCCATGATAGTAATAGTAAATAGTAATAGAAAATTTTTTTGAAATTTGATAGTCAATACTAATTTACCATTCCTTAAAACCCTGTTGCCCGTCTATTAAACATCAAGTGGTAAGGTAAGTAGGTGATCTTTGTGCTGGGGAAATCGGTAGCCGGATTTGCCGTTCAGGGTAAGCTGTTCTTGGCAGTGTACGCACGAATATTTATTACGAGAGCTAACCAGAGTAAATTGTCGCTAGCGCTAGGAAAGGGAGGCCTCGATACTTTTTACCCATCAATCCCATTTAGATGGCAGCCAGAGTAGATTTTGCCCTTCAGAGAAAACTGTTCTCGTTCAGGGAGGTTCTGGTACCGATCGGGCAGGTGTACATACCATATAGAGTCTTCCACTACTAGGGCCAGTAACCGCTCTAACGGATTAAAAGACTATATTCTCGCCGAACACACGATGGTTCCTAGATAGATATAGATCTCACGTCGCCTTCTTCCTCTTTAAGGTGATATCGCGACAGCTGTGGTTGACTTTCACAGATTCTTCAACAAGGGGACATCTTCCCTCGGCCCAAATATAGATAGGTAGTGAATACGTCAGGCCCCAAAAGGCGAACCTTGTAAAACTAGCCAAGGTGGTACTCGACCCAGAGCCTCCGGATGCTCTGTTCACGTGCCTGGTGTTCGGCCTATAGTGGACCATAAGGTAAGGCAGGCACCGAACACAATATCGGGAGACTACGCCAGGGCCAGAAGCAAATCCAGTAAATCAAAAGACTATAGACTTCGGTACTGACAGAGCAAGATACATTCTGGATCGTATGCATACCTCATAGCGATAGTAAAAATGGAAGGAAAAAAGAGGGAGAAAAATCTTTGACACCGAGAGGGTGGTTCCGAAGCTGAAGATGTTCCTCAGCACCACAGATCCTTCACGATCCGGCGTGATTCATTCGGTGATTCCGATACGCCTTTTCCATACCTCATGATAAATCAAGTCAAACCCTAGGAAGGTGATCTATCCAGAGGACTGGTTGAAACGCTTACGTACCAGAGGGATCCGGCAATCCCATCCAACGATAACTTTCCACGTTGCGCTGCAGCATTTCCAGTTACCTCTTTTCTTCGGCGCGACCGAATCTAATAAATGACAATATCTCACTGACATTAATATACAGCCCGCGCACATACTGATTTGAGAAAATCTGCCTGTTCTTTAGCAATGCAGATTTTTTCTTATCTACAGATAAGTTTCTTGATGACTCTCTTGGCCAACGGTGCATTTCCACTTCCGGCGACTAATTCAATCAAGTATTTAATCAGTGGACAACACAGTCACACAAGCAATCGCACGTTTTGTCAGTCCGACGATTGCAGCCTTGCATGCAGCGAGATGGTTAATAATACGACAAGTCACCCGCGCAAACAGACGCTTCGGACGCTTCCAAATATTGGTACTAGTTGTGAACGGTACATAAGAAGAATATGGAGAACAATGGATATTCAGAATTCTTGGAAAGGATTTAATAGTTGTAATTGTAGAATAAGTAACTAGGTGTGGCTATTTCTAAACTATCCAGATCAGAGCCTTCTTAGTATTCAGACCTTGGCTAGACATACAGCTATTATAATTATAATTAAGAAAGGTATCTTTGTCTTACTTATCTTTAACACTCATACAGTAGATTATTGGGCGATGTAATTTGGAACCCCAGCCGGTGGAGCTAGATTTAAATAAGTCAGAGAAATAGGACAAATGTTTTCCCAGGACAACCTACCTATCAACATTTATATTATCACACCCAGTCTCTTAAGAGATTGGACAACTGGTCTTCGGAATCACCTATCCAATTTATTTGCAGACGCGAGAGAAGTTGATATCATTAAGTATCGATTATATACTCCTAAATGTTAACCCCTGAGCCGGGTTACTATAGAGATTGATACAGACCAAATGCACGTACCTACTGCGCCGAACTTTCGTCGTAAAATTGGGGCATGGAGGTTGTGGGTAGGATTGCGGGTGAAAAAGCAGGGGTTTTTTCTTCAAGACACATAGTAATCTATGTTCCTGTGAATCAGCTCCCAAATTCACGCTTTTAGGAAGATGATTCTTGTCTTATTCAATATTGTACCCATAAGACAAGAATAAGTATCTTTCATCTTATTCGATCTATACTTGATTTAAAGTATAATTCCGACGTTTTGAGGCCTTCGTACTCACTATTAGCCGCATTCGGCGAGGTGTAGATGCCAGTGTTACCTGTTTCGAGCGTCGTCCTGATGTTGTGAACGTATAGAAGGATGTCTAGCACAAAGATGAAGAACCAGGCGTAGGGCGATATACCTTACAACGGCTGGGGGGTTCCTCAACAGGTAATCAATACAATGTTATTTCGAATTCACTGTTAAGACCTTGTCGGTCCATGTTAACACCGCCTTAACATGGGCCAACATGGTCATAACAGTTGAATTGAGGTAACATTGTATTGATTACCTGTTGAGGAAACCCCCAGCCGTTGTAAGGTACATATCACTACAGCCAGTCCTTCTGCTCCATGATCAATCATTGAACAAGCATGTGGCTTGGTGGAGGACGATTCGAAAGTAAGGCGCTGGCTTATTATATTCAATAATCGGTCTCAAAGTCCACGTGAGCGATGAAAGTACTTTGTGTGTATCGTGTATGGCACCAATATCATCCAAAAGTGTCTGTCGTTCGATGTGAAACCCGTTTGATGCCGCTGATGTAAAAGTAGGCGTTGCTGTGAATCGAGTTGGCCAAGATCTAAATCAGTGTAATTGTATAGACTCCTCCGTGATCTGGCCTCTCGCATATGCTGTCGGGTATCTTGCCATAGGCGAATTGCTTGTAGAGCAAATTATGAGCATAGCGGCGACGTTGTTCTGATTCCTCATTGGAGATGCCGCTTTGACTGAAAGGCACTGAAAGAAAGTGCACAAAGCCCAGGCGCTGAAACTGGCCGAATCGACCGGTTTCTTTGAGGATCAAACATTGATAATCATGGCCGTCCAGTAAGGAAAGCTTGTCGCTTGTTGCCTCCAGTATGCTGCGCACTCCATCAGCATGTTAGTAAAATATGAGGCAGTGTATCATACCAGGACAGATCTTCTGAGCTTGCTACTGCCTCATAGCTTAGATGATCTGTGGTCCTTGATCTGTAAGCTCTTCCTAGCATCAAACAGACCGGTGTGTTCAAGATCTGGCGCATGCCAATGTCCGTAGCATCATCTGGATGAAAACTAAAGTGCTCTTCTTCGTGTAATAGCGACCCGCTGACGTCTATGACATAGGTATTGTTCTTGCGGTGATGGTAGAACGGACGATCCACCTTTCGTATCACGACTTGGCAGAGAGGAGCTCTCAATACTACTTTGCCGGACGATACTGATCCAAAGACATCGTGAGAAGGCATTGTAGAAGCTTTTATGACTTCGGCGGTGATAAAATCATTGACGTCCAAATCGCCAACCAAGAATTTAGGCCATATCCATATGCCTTTGCATAGTGAGAGCCAAGACCAAGAGGGTGAGTTCGCTACTCTTAAAGTTTCAGGAGGCGTTGACCAATCTACGTGTGCCCTCCACATCAACTCATGTTCAAGCCGCGGCCGCCACATTCCACACAGATAGGCGCTGTCAGGCAGCTCTAAAAGATGGCAGAAGATACGAGCCAAGCCAGCAACCGCAACCGGGCGATCAGACGTAAGGGTCAGAGCCCCAGAGGCGTACGCTGATACCAGCTGATACCAGATGTGGTATATAGCTTGCGTCCTTTGCTGCGCGTGTGAGTCCATTTGGGGCAAGGATTTCCGAACGATGTAGTCGGTCGTCGGGACAGTATTGAAGAGGACTGGAAGGCTTTCTGCGGTGAACAATTCCTTGCACTCCCAATGTACCTCCTCATTGGCGAAATGAAGTACTCTAGGTGCCAAATATCTCTCTTGGACCGTCCATGCTCGACCCGCAAGTGGACTATTGTTGACTGACGACCACCATCTATCAGTGTAGAACACGAATCCATGGCGATCAACGACACTCTCTTCCTGAGGAACGATGAAGGATCTAAGGCAAGTCGGATTTCGCTGCCGAAAAAGACCTTCGGTGCCGTCCCTTGATGCATCCGCGGCGACGTTGAGATACGAATTGGAATACACATCGACCATCCGCGCAGCTTCGTAAGTCCAATCGTCTTTATCATCTTGGATGATACACAGGGCATCAATCCACAGGTATTGTATGTCGAGCTTTAGTACAGTGATGATTGTATCCTGAAACGTTTGCGATAGGCGTGCCCATGGAATGTCCGAAGAATACTCTTCGACTAGGGATCTTAGTAGCCTGGCTGTAAGTGTACTTCCCCAGCAATGGCTGAGAGTCGCGTACGAGATGTTACCCACAATAATCTGAGCAGTATTAACGAGTTTGACTTTGGGATGGCTATCGCCTAGTGCAAGCTCTAGAAGCCTCGTTGGCATGTTTTCAGCAGTCTGGCGAAACAAGACTGATGTATCTGTACATGCCTTATGAGACTTGCAAGATTGTAACCAAGCAGTGATCTGTCCAAATGTCTCATGTGAGGCTGTAGAATGGCTTGATATCTCATGCGCTCTTATTGACTCGTGATCGAGAGGTCTTGTAAGCAACCTTGGTAGCGATAAGCTAGGAGATCTTACCTGAGATGCCTTGTATCTCTAGTGGGATGATAATCCAGTGATGATTCTCAATAATCGTTGAGGCCTCTAATTCTGACCCCGGTTCCGCCGTGCATATCCGCCACTCGTATAGCTCCTGCTCTCGGGCAAAGAAAGCGGCTGATAAAGTAGTCTGGGCTGTCTCTAACTTGCCTAGATCCTCGTCTTCAATGGACGATAGGGCCAGCTCACAAACTTTACAGGAGCTTGTGGCACAGCTTTTGAGGGACGAGATGGTTTGCCACCAAACTCTGGTTGGACCTTTCTCTCCAGATGAAGCAACTAATGACTCCGAATCATCTCTATATGACCCTTGGAGACTTGAACGGTGCTCGTACGCCCTTTGTACGACATGAGTGTCGAATAATTGTCGACAGCGGTGGCAAAGAATACCGTCCCAGGAAAGGGTATTGTTACACAAATCCATGCCCACAGATCCCGAAAGTCACAGCACAGCGTAGCCGACCGCTTCTACAATTTGTAAATATAGCGGCGGAGGTTGTTAAGCTTGTGACTGTGAAGGTACGAATGAATTGATCTATTCTGTGTGCAGCGTAACGGTCCAACGGCGGACCTGCAGGGCGGTTAATCTGTGTTAGGACTAGCCAAAAGTGGGTTATTCCATAAAGCTTTTTGTCAGAGCAGCGATGTATGATGTATTGATGATGAACTAATATCTAGGTACGCAGGTTCTGGAGCACGTGGCGGCGTGGCTACAAGGGCTGCCGGACACGGAAGAACTTTTAGATAGCTAAAGCTCGGCTTAAGTACCTAACGGATTCAGCTCCGACGTCATCTGGCGTGCGTGCGTTCATGCTGGGGCTCAGACCGTGATACTTATTCACTCTCAAATATATCTTCTCTTCTCCTGTTACTACACTATAATAGCTTCAAATTAAGTTTATTGTACTTGATTTATATCATTAATTTTCACACCTTTGCATTCTAGAGCCATGAATCGTATTAGAAGCTTTCTGGTCTGTTCTCTAAGCACCTCGCTTGTTGTTGAACACCATTCTCTCCGAACGCTTTCTTTCCATCTCGCTTCTCCTGAGTAGCTGTGCTCGTGTATGGAAAATGTTGCGGTTCTGCAGAGTTCTGGTGTTTCTCATGTAACAATGGCTCCCATCCTCTTAGGCATAGCGCATTTTGGCATTCTGTACCTCTACAGAGGAGGAATCAAGGTAGCATCCGATTTCCACACGGACCACCTGCTATAGAGGTACCTCCTGCCATATCTCCTCTCATCTCTCACTGTTTTCGTTTTCACTGCCTACAATGCCTCGAAAGATTATGAACTGATAATTGTAGAGTAGAAAGCCTAATAAGACATTTTATTCAGCCAGAGATTATAATTTTTAAGCATTGCAATTAATTCTTCTTTATGCTTTATTAATTCTTTGCAAATGTATTATAATAATATTATATTTGCTATAATTTTTATCCCAACAGTTTAATAAAAGGCTTTATTTAAACCAGAAATATTTACTTATTATAAGTTTAAATTTCTTGCTTATAACATTCTAATCCGCGGCGTGTTGCATGTTAAAAAAGGACTTTAGTATGTAAAATATAATACCTTACTTTTTATATAAATAAGGTACTTGCTTTTATAATCACCAGTTATAAATTAAAATATTATTTAAATAGCCAAAGCAGCTGGGCAAGGGTGTAAAGAGGCCCCAATTATTTTTAGGTGATAGACTAAAATTAATCCAAGTAAAAAGGGACTTGTTGCTTGTCTCTTAAGCAAGCTAGGCTTGCAGACGCAAGAAAGCAGCCTTGCCCTCACCAGGCCTAATGTTTATATTAATACCCAAAATCTTTAGCATAAAATAAGCCGTGTTTTTTAAGAATTTTATAATTTGCTATGACGCCTACTTTATTTTTATTATTACACATGCTTTATTAAAATCTTTGGCGTGACCAGTTAAGTATGTTAATTTAATTAAGCTTATAAACACAATCTTAGCCTTTTAATTTAAACAGCTATTAAGTTTTTTTTATAAATAATTATAAAAATTAATTTCCCTTAGCATGAGAAGTTTTTATAAAATCCAGCCTTAAGTAAACTATTAACTTGCTTTAAATCTACTAATTTATAA
>JAGFMJ010000611.1:0-11926 GCA_021030925.1 Trypethelium eluteriae
ATCCTTAATTAGGTATTTACACAGCCAAAATAAAATAAGGATTATGTATTTAGCTTAGGATTATCCATATATATCTTTAAAGCAGTATTACAATAAATGCGGAGATAGTTTTTTATCTAAATAAATAAGGTGTTCTAAAAATAGTTTAATATATTTAAGGCAAAACTTCTTAAGCTATTAATTAAGAATAAGGTGCTAAAACACAAAAATAAAGGGCTTAAAAAGATGGTAAAGTTAGAGCAATAAAGGCAAAAAAGTTAAAAAGCAATAAAGATGCCTAATAAGCACAGTAGTGCAGTTATTTTCACCCTATTAAAGGTTTAGGCTATTTGTAATGCTAATATATAAAAGGAGCAAGCTAAGCAAGAAATAATACATTAGAGATGTGAGCAACAGTTATAAATCCAAGCAGCAAAGTAAGTCAAACATAAAGCTAAAGTACAGTGTTATCTAAACTGTGAATAAGCTCAGTTAGAGCAGCTTACTTAGAAGGAAATCCAAACTTAGCAGAAACATAAGGCTCTACAGCAGCGAGCTATTAATAGGCAGGTCCAAAATAAGGTCAAACACTAAGCTAAATCTAGACAAAAGCAGCTGACGCAGTTAAATCAGCCTTAAAATGTTAAGGTTGAGGTAGATCCCCCGCAATATGATGCCGAAGTAGCTTTGGCCTCAAGACGTTCGCAACACCAACAACGCCCTCCACAATAGCTTTCTCAGTAATTTTAGCGACTCAAAAATTGCATCTAATCAAGAGCGTTATTTTGATATAATTTATATTGTTCTAGCTAATTTATTCGTGGAGATAATTGACGTCAAAGCTAAGGTGGTGGAACCAATTTGGGGTGTGCATGTGGTGGGGCCGTGCAAGTGGTGGGGAAAACTCGTAGGTGAGTGTCATGGTATTGCACGTGATGTTCATTTCGCCTAGCCTATAACCACAAAGATCCAGAGGACCCCTAATATAATAAGCATCTACGACGAGATAGACACAATACATACAGAAGTAAGCCAGAACGCAACTGGAGCGGCGAAAGAGCTAGGTGCTATCAAGGAGGAGCTCAAAAGCTTAACAGTGAACGTACAAAAAGGCATCTTGGCAGCACAAGGGAAAAGCCATGCTCCAAATTCGAACAGGCGCTCGAGAAGGTCGGCCGATGGGCGGAGACACACGCATACAAGTTTGCTCCACATAAGTTCCAGCTAGTCTCTTCACGCGAGCACGTACACGCGTCGACGTAGCACGACCACTGGAGGCCTTGTGGGGCCAGATCACACCGAAAGTGACATGCACATACGTAGGGGTTATTCTGGACAGGAAGTTGAAGTGGAAAGAGCACGTCCGGGAGACACGCGGGAAGACCACGAACACGGTCAATGTACTGAGCTGTCTGGGCAGCTGAACCTGGGGTGTCGGCCTAGCCGACATGCGGAAAACCTACCGCGGCGTCGCTATACCACGGATGATGCATGCATGCTCACTCTGGTCTAATCCGGGTGGGCGCAAGGGAGCATACACAGAAATCACCCTCGAAACACTAAGGACCAGACGGGCACGAGCTGCCAGAGCTATCTGGGGAGCCTTTAGAGCAACGTCGCGAGCAGCCCTCGACGTCGAGACATATCCACTGCTAGTTGAACAGCAAGTTTGGAAGCACAATACAGGGGCCTCGGGCCGTATGCTCACTAGCGATGGCCTCCCAGAGCTGGCAGAGCTCGCAGAAGAACACGGCTAGGGCAAACAACGGAAACAACAAATGCATGCAGAGATACCTTAACCTCAATCTGCTCGGTTGGCGAGTCTGATGATGCCGGGGAGGACGATGGCATCTACGCGCTCGGTGAATCACGCTTTCCTCGACTCAAGCACCTAATCTTTGTATCGTTGACTATGGGTTGTCGGCCTCTAAATTACCTATCCGCAGTGTATTGGCACCAGCTGAAGACAATCAAGCTTCGCCAAATCCGTCTCAGGTATAGCCAGCCAGTCGTCATTGATCTGGGTGACGATGCAAGAGCGGCGACCCGACGTGGGTACATTAGCGACACGACACTGAATGCCGAAGCGTCATCTGAGCTTTCTCAGGACCAGGAGATCGCTGGTAAGATAGAAATGGGCAGTGAAGGTGAGCTGCTAAGTGTGTGAGTTCACTAGATCATCGGAGTAAGTTCGTGAGTCGTCAAGTTCATGTTTGAGACTGCGAGCCAGGCTTCGCCACTGCATTGATTGCGTTCACGTTCCGTGCACTGGCGTGATATGAATGATCCCTGTCAATCGGAAGCAATCAATTTACGCAATAAATATCAAATATGATTTGAGAGATAATAAGAGCCTGACCAATATGGTTTGGAAACAAGTGGACCTCCCATTGAGTTACCGCAGGCTGATCATTTGCCTTTCGAAGCGTTACGGGAAGGAAACACGTTCCAAGTGCCATCATCATGAGCGTGGATGCTCAAGACACGAGTGCCCGATGTAGTATGGTAGCTGACGGTGACGACTTTCTTGGTGTCACTAGGGTCTTTCGAAGACTGGTGTGGAGTGGTGCCCCTGAAGATACAGCATGAGATTGCTGACGTACAACGTTAAGGATGTAAAGGGAGTTGGCTCTTACTGAAGTTTGGCATCGGTGACTTTAGGGTACTGGGATGGAATCAGAGACAGGTGTAGCAACGCTGACCACTTAACTCACCTCTTGCTCTATGGACGTGGATGCTGTTTTCACTGTCGACTGGAAGGCAGTGGGAAGCTCGGTTATGGCAATGCCCGAGTATTTTACGAGCCGTGCAGCAGTACGTTGCATCACAATGAATGGCGATAGGGATGCTGGTATGAAAAGTATCGAAGTCGAACTTGGAGGAAAAGCTTGAAGAATTGCACACCTGGGTGTTTGACATGGAGTCAGACTCTGCAGCGATGCTTGCACGATATATATGTACCTGAAGTACACGCCGCAATCAATCCTCGGAAGCGACACCGGGATGAGGCGATATCCAAAGCGTCTAGCGACACATTTCGCGCCGGGTGGAGTATTTTTTGAGCTTCCAAGGAGCAGCAGCTAAATTTAGATTCATCACGTTCGTGACTATACAGTTGCAGAGATGACTATGGAGGGCGTAACTGAGTAATCTGAGTAACGGGGTCGTTTCAAAAAGCGCTCGCCCACTATCCTGAGACATTAGACGATATGCTTGAGTGTTGGAGTATGAATGATTGGGGAAGAATGAAAGGCTAAAGGTGTTGTGTGCAGGTTGCTCCGGCGCTTCGGCGCACAGACCTTTCGCCACCCGCTTCGCGACGCGCTCCTCACGTCCAACCTCCAAGGCCCAGTGCAGCATCATAATCCAGCATCATGGCCTGCCGGCTTCCGCCGTCTCTGAACATTTTCGCATACAGAAGGTCATCGTTGTCGCCTCGCCAGATCTCGCAATATTTCTACCGATATTCGACAATGTCCGATCGCAACCTCATTCGCTCTTTTCCGACCAGTGGGTTTGGACATGTTTCATTGGAAGACGAATTCGAAGAAGAGAGCTTACCCAGATATCATGCCAACAGATTCTATCCTGTACGGATAGGCGATGTGTACAATGACCGTTACCAAATCCTGGCGAAGCTTGGATTTGGTACTACTTCAACCATCTGGCTTTGCCGAGACCTCAGGTGTGTATTTCATCTCCCAAGGAACAACACTATTTTTTCTTTATTTATTATCAAGCTGACGGATTTACTTCCCGAAGGCAGAATGATTTCTTGACCATAAAGGTGTGCGCCACAGAAGAGACTTCGGATTCAAGTGTAGACAATGAACTGTCCGTCTCGCAATATCTTGACTCCATTAAAGCCGAACATCCAGGAAAGAACTTCCTTCGTTTAATCATCGACCACTTCTTGCTTCAAGGCTCTGTTGGAAAACATCAATGTCTGCTCTTCGCTCCGCTTGGCCTCAATTTTACTCAGTTGCGCAACCGATTCCCCGAAAAGTCTGTACCTAAACTATTGGTCCAGCACACCATGCAGATTCTGCTCATAGGATTTGACCTTCTCCATCAAGTCGATGTTGTACATACAGGTGAACTCGTTCCGCAAACAACCTAATCTCGGAATTCGGTTGACCGAACCTAGACATATCGCCAAACAATCTCCTTCTCGGCCTAACGGACATGGCTGTGCTTTCAGAGATAGAGAAGTCCGAACTGGAAAATCCATCATATCGAAAACAACTACCGGACCGGACGATACACATGTCGCACAAAATGCCAGTCACTGGCGGGGTGCCAAAGATTTGCGACTTTGGAGCAGCGAGGATCGGTGTAGAGCACTCTGGTGATGTCATGCCTGGGCAGTATCGGGCCCCTGAAGTCATTCTAGGCATGAAGTGGGACTCAAAGATTGACATTTGGGCAATCGCACTCACTGTAAGTGTACTTAATAACAATATGTAATCATGCTCACATCGTTCAGACCTGGGACCTTCTTCAAGGCAATTATCTATTCAACGCTTCCAAGGACGGGCTGTTGCATGACGAGCGACATCTCGCGGAGATGGTTTCGCTCATGGGTCCGCCCCCAAAAGAATTCCTAGAAAGGAGTGAAAACTGCAGCAGATACTGGGATCACGAAGGTATTGCCTCTGCCGCTCCATACTGACCAAAGCTAACGACCTAGGCAACTGGATTGCCCAAACGCCAATTCCCAACCAGTCCCTCGAAACTCGTAACAAGCATTTCAGCGGCGAGGATGGACAACTGTTGCTTCAATTCATGAGGAAAATCGTTCGCTGGCTTCCAGAGGAGAGACCAACGGCTGAAGATCTCTACAAAGACGCATTCATATATCAAAATCCCATTGGTTCCAATGCGGGAGCCGGAAGCAACTCCACCAACCCGATCTGATGAGTGCTTAGACCCTCTCAACTATTTACGAATGCTTCGAGACCTCATCATCGCACCAATGGTAGCACCGCTCCGACACACTCCGATCCCCATCTACAAATTTCATCCAGTAGCGGTGATTGCAAGTTGCTAGCTTCTTGTCAGACAGGACCACGCGTTATGAGTCAACCACCAGCAGTATCCTACATACACGATTTTGGGAGACACCTGCCATGCATGAGCAAGCTGAGGGGCTCATACTGCGGCATCAGCAAGCCGCTGGGGATGATGAATCAACTCCAGGCGTCGTCCTTGTGTTAGACATCAAGCCACGAGACTGTAATATAGTATATAACAATATCTTCGCTTAGCAGTTGTCTGCTTCAACAAAACATTCCTTTCCTCTAATTTTTCAGTATTTACCTCTTTTACGATCACGGCGTTACGTGCAACACCTTTGTCAACATATGCTGTGCTTCGTTGCACAGGACACCTCATCACGTGCTTCCTTCTCCCACAATTTGAAGAGCGGATCTCAGAATTCGATATATGACGGCGCTTAACATAGGAAGGCTGATCCTGGTATACGCGATTGTGCCTGCATATCAGTTTCTATCTTCGTCGGCCATTCGCGCGTGGCAATGCATCTAGCTTTGCACTGAAAACAGGAAGCGCAACCGTTGTATTTTGTTTCTCGAAACAAGTCTTTGCACTTAAGTCACTCAAAGCAGTCGGTGCTTCTGCTACTACCCACATCCTGTTCCGACAGCTCGGAGATATTGGTGTACGCCCAGACTTTGTGAAGCTCTCCAATACCGGTGCAAGCCAAAACGTGAGCAATAATCTTTTGGCCAGTCGGGCAGATCTAGCTGCTGTACACCCAAGAACCCTCACGCTTCAAATTATTTCGTTTTTTCCTCCCTGATTCTGGTCATCCATGGCTCAACAATCGCAACAGCACTTTCAGGGGATCGTCTGTGTTCTAATAGCAGCGATAGGACCTCTGCTGAGCTGAACTCCGCTTCCGGCACTCGATCGGCAAAATTCATGAGTAAGTCGTTCCACGCCCTCGTCTGCGGTCCCACCTGGATTCCTGAAGACGATGCTGAACAAAGACGATCTGCCGCCTGTACAGGCTTCTGTGATCAATGGAGATAGTACGGCCATGACCACCGAGCCTACGTCTCTGGGAGTATCTGTCAAACACTGGCAAAACGGAGAGCTCGTCGAACAGGAGAACAAGAAGGAGTACGAGAGAGATGAGTTAGAGAGACTGGTGAAGTAGAGTGTTCGAGAAAAGAAAGGGCTTCAACATCTTCGACATCCACGGGCGCGCATTGACGGAAAAGACTTTTTTGGACGTAGTCACAAACAATGGGACAAGAACCATCTTCCTGTCTAGGGATAAGGGGATCGCAATCATTCGGAATTTGATCGCTGCCACGGTAGAATCCGTCCAGGTAGATCAAGGGGTGGGATCGTAAGGAGAAGTTGCTGCAACAAAGAATGATCCGCCGCTTCAGGGCGGATGTCATTTTGGTGGAGTTATACCTGTTGCCGATGGACGGTCTGCAGATGCTTGGACGCACGATCCGATTTTCGCAGACAAAACAAGTGGAGACAGTTGTGTTGGTCATGGATTGTTCTTAGGATCAGATCACGCTGCACAAAGACGCGGTTACTCTGAATATCTACGCGATCTGGCGGGTCAGGCGGCCATTAAACCCACAAACTCACAACTTGCTAAAGCTAGGGTTCTGCCAGAGTACCAGAACATAAATAATTTAATACTCTGGCAAGTCCTCCGCCAACAGAATATACACGATTTTTACCAACTCTTCTGAGGGACGAGAACAGCGCATAACGATCCGGTATGGGGTGATCGTGAGAATCTGTTCACTCGATATCATTTACCAGGAGGATTCCAAGATGCGAATGTGTAAATCCCTTCATTCCCCCTTTCTCTTGGTAGACAGAATTGCTGCAGGCAACTCTGTCGGCAACCAGGACACGCTGGAGCCATACGCGTATCATTACCGCGGACTCCTACGGAAGGAGTACCTACCGATTGTATTGCACCAGAGGAGTGGATGAGGAGACGGGTGAGAGCACTGACAACCGGAATATGGATGCATTCCGGATGCTCTTTTTCCAACCAACTACCTCACGTTTTACCTACCTTACCCCAGCAGGCAGAGGCAGACCGAGAGGCCGGCCCAGAGATGTACACCCCGAGGCAGACTCAGAGGTTCATCTTTGACAGAGCTTGAGAGGTACTTTATTTAGGGTTTGAAGGAGGATCATGATCATCCAAGGGATAAATTAAGATTTGGATCCATACAGCAGGAAGCTCGGATCTGAGGTCCCAAGTGTTAGGGTATAAGTAGAGAGTCCGGAATTGAAAGACTATAAGAAGGCAATCCTATTCACTTGATTACGAGTGAGGGTCGTGAGTTGCCACGTATATAGATGCCCTCACCTCCATAGTTTAATCTACAAGCTTTTACCACCTTTTACAACACTGATATCTACTGCCATGGAGACCTCCAACGTCACTAAACCTTCCGCCGCGGAAGCCTCAACTCCTACCAACAACACCTCAAACCAACAGATACAAGCCTATTGGGTCACCAAATGGTCAAGATAGCATGGAAGAGGATGGTTGGAGAGTAGAAAACGGACAAGAGATGACAAGAACAACCAGATGAGTGACTTGAAGGATAATGGACATGAAACATGGAGGATACCAAAAACTACATGAAGTCTTTCCTTTCTTTGCTGGGACAGTGACTGTCTGGACAGGGGCAGTTGTTATGGCAGGCACTAGGTAGGGATAGCTCAATAGCCTACATAAGCATGGAGTTTAAAACCACTCGCTTGTACTCTCTCCTCGCGCCTTGTACTCCATGTAGGCAGATATACTACGACAATTCAGAGGCACAATGCTCTCCTTTCTTGTGTCCATACATTTGGTGACATGATTTGGCTCCCTAAAACGTACAGCAATTACCCAGGATATGTTTTATACCAAGCTTTAGTATACTTCTGTTATGAAGACCCACAACCGCGAAATGACATCAGACATTTACAGTCTTTGAGACCTTAGATGGAATTGTCCAACGGCAGAAGATTGGGTACGAAAACCGGTGCAAAGAATATCTATTTTGCTACAACTTAAATGCGGCAACTTGTTTTCCGATCTCCTCTAATTTCAAGGCACAAATTCTTGGTGGGCCGGGAGCGAATGAAATAGGCTGGTTCAAATGGCCTGTGGATGGTGGCTAATGTAACTGTAGTGGATAGGAATCACACTGAAATTGATATACTACATATTGCTGTGCACCTATCGGAGACGTGGCGGTCGTGCGGTGATTTGAAGTTTATGTTTACACATGTCAAGCATGAGCTATGAATCAACTGGGCGAACTTTGTGCGTCGTACAAGACATTTCGGAATCTTCTTCTCGCAGGTGATTATTAGGACGAAAAACGAAGCCCTTTTACTGTATTGACAATCAATCGATATATCCGTTCAATTCAAGCGAGTTGAGAACATGCATTGAAATCTGGCAGCAGGGATTGAAAGTATAGACGCATATAAAAGCAAATTAATCATGCATCTTGCCTTTGGAAAAACGGGAAAGCGATTTGCAGATCTCGCAGACACATAGGACGATATTACCTTGCTGGTCCCGTGTTGTCCATTTCCGAGATAAGCACACGAAGTTGATGACGAAGTGCCTTGAGAAGGGCATTTTCGCGCAGATTATCTGGGACTTCCACATCGGGGACTTGGGAGACCACAAGCGCTTTTCTCTCCTCGACCTTACTGCTCACTTCGGCCCCTGTCTTGGTGTCTTCTTTAGAGTCATCTGCTTGGTTCTCATTGGTTTCATGTCTGAGATCTGAACCTTGGTGCCAGCCGTTGCTGTCACCGTTGGCGACGATTTTATCGTCCGGAACGCGTCCTCCTCGAGCCAAGATAAGAAGAGACGAGATAAACAACTCTTTCAGGTAAGCAAAACTGAAGCCGTTTGTCAGTTGTGCGAAGATTTGTGAAAGACCGGGAGGAAAGTCGACTTTGGGATTCTTGGCCACCTGGTTCCTCCAATACTCGCAGTACGCA
Source organism: Trypethelium eluteriae (assembly GCA_021030925.1). Taxonomy (NCBI): domain Eukaryota; kingdom Fungi; phylum Ascomycota; class Dothideomycetes; order Trypetheliales; family Trypetheliaceae; genus Trypethelium; species Trypethelium eluteriae. Next base: position 9,001 of record JAGFMJ010000611.1, read on the forward strand.
AACCGCTCAGGCTCTTCGGGTAGCCTGAAATGATATTTGCGGTCAAAGCGACTTGGTCGGTTCGCAATTGCCGGGTCTAATTTGGCAAGGTGATTGGTGGACCCTACCATCAGAATGCCATCGTTGGAATCTAATCCGTCTACCTCGTTCAAAAAGTAGCTGCGGATCTCATCCTTGACAAGGCTATCCAAGTCTTCGAAGATCAACAAACAAGGTGCTGTCCGACGAGCGTGGCTGAAGATCTCGCGAATCGAGTCATCAGGACCAAGGCAAGCCCCCTTGGCTTCAAATGCCTTAACGTAGAGAGACGGGATCGATTTCGGACGGCGGTCAAGGTAGCTGATCATGGCACGAATCGACATGGTCTTCCCGTTTCCAGGAAGTCCGTGAAGGATGATACCACGCTTCCAGGGGACAGCAAATTCATTATACAAGGCTTGACTGTCAAAGAAGCCTTGGATATCACCTATCAGATTGTCCTTTCGACGATCCGCGAACAGCCTTACAAAGCTCCGAGTTATTAGTCCACATTCCGGCATCGAACACCCAGATTTCATCGTGCAATTGCCTCGTCCACTCGCCTGTAGCGAGAAGTGGATCGTCCACGACAGGGCAAAGACCGTTTTCAACCTTCTCCTCCGGATCAGCAATCACGTAACAAACGTCTTTTCCACCTCCAAATGTTTGAGGAATGACCACGAAGTAGAGCTCAAATTTCTTTTTCTCCCACACATAGTGATAGCGCCCAAACTTGACCGTATCACGAAGAACACCGATTCGATTACCGTGCTCCAGTCTCTCAGTCTTATCAATGCTTTCCGTGCTTGCATTGCCATTTGCGCCTTTTGAATCTCTCGTTGTCTCAGAATAACTTCGTATAATGTGACTGATGTTGTCCCTTTCGAGCTCCGCGGTGGCATTCCCAGCCTCTGCGAAGGCTAGGAAATCGTTTTTGTTAGGATTGGTGGGGGTAATGTGGGACGAGTGGTACTGTTCGCGCAGGATTTGTAGAACATGAATCTCTGTCTCAACTTGGCGACCTCCACAATGGGTATCGTATTGTTTCCAAGCGCCCTGGGCAGCAACTTGAGGATCGTACTGAACAGTTGCCATCTTCATTGAACAATATGCGACGAAGCGAGGAAATTGAGAAGAAGGTGAGAAGTATGAAATTCGAGGCGAACCTTGTCGGGACAAGTGGACTTTTCATTCACCTTAAATACCTGAGGTAAAGCTACTTGACATCTTCAGCCTGACTTGAAGCGTGTAGGCAGCAGTGCCTGCTCCGCATCCCTGCCAGGCAACTGGTAGCCGCACTAGACATAAAGGTTTTCACAACCTCCTATTGGAACTCAGGGCAGGGTGGGACGCCTCTACAACGCATGAGCTTGCATTTCAGGCTCCCGCGCTTTTGCGACGTGGCCGCGTAGATCCATCTCTGGGTTGCAATTGTTTGACAGCGTGGTGGGTGAAGGGCTGTGCCTGGAGTATATCAGCTGACGTTGCCTTGTTTCCTACCCCCTAGGCAAGGTACCTACCGTAAGTAGTCCCGCCTCTGTCATAGAGTACTCTAGCCTGCGTAGCCGTGCCGGTGTATTGACGGAATATGTAAAGTAGGTTTAGCCCACATAGAGTACGTATTGACCATTGCGCGTCACGTCGACGAACGGTTACAAGACAAGCAGAAAACTGACTCAACATCAGACATAGCACAAAGGGCTAGCTATCGCATAGGTTGGTTGATTGGTTTCTTCCTACTCCCTATCAGGCCTAGCGCTCAGGCCCATGTGGGGATCTAGCTTACTAATTTACAGCATGTCTTCCATCCTCCTAGTTTCAGTCCTGCTACAACGTTCCTAGCTGCTTTCCCTCTAATTCTGAGCTCTAGGTTATGTTCTAGAGTGATGCCAATCTTACTGCCGGCTTGACATCTAGTTTCCTGCTTAGAGACTTGGTTACAGCCTAGGAGTCTGACCCATTATTTTATATTCCTTAGACACCTTATATTAATTATAAATAAGATTGCTTTCTAAATAATTAATATATTAGGCTATTATATTTTTAGCTTCTTATTTATTTCTTTAGCAATATATGCTCCTAAAAGCTCTGCTATAATATACCTCTAACTAAGCCTTTGCTATAAATTTTACTGCTAACTCTCTTATTATTAATAATACTCTAAAAAGTGTTTTATTATTTCCACCTTTTTATATTTATATAGCTTATTTTTTGCCCTTTTAATTTTATATAAGTAGTTATTAAGCCTGCAGTATCTTAATTTAAGTTGGGCCAGTAAGCTAGCTTTATTTTTGTTTAATTTATTATACAGCTTTTTAATATATTTCTCTAAATCTGCTTTATTAATTAATTTAGAGCCTGTTATGAGCCTCTACCCCTGGTACAAGCGCAGCTTGTAGCAGGTACGTAAGGTGGTCACAGGTTTTTCACGTAGGAGCGGAGTGTTAAGGATCCAAATATAAAGAAGAGTTACTAAGCTTTGAACAACTTAATAATAAATAAGGTCTTGTTTAATTAACTTGTAACTAACTATAAGATATAGTATGTAAAATAAAACACAAGAAGATTAACTCAAGAGAGTGTTCCTCCTTAGCTTATATACCCAATGTGCTTACCTGCTCATCTTAATTAAGCAGGTGAGCGTATTTTTTATCTAAAGTGCTTATTATGTTAATCTTATTAAGTACTTATTATGCTTAATGCCTTAAGCGTACTAAGCATGTTATATAACCTTTATAATTTTTGGCGCAAATCCGTATGGTTTATGCCTTTTTTATGGAATGCTTATGTTAATATAAAAGAACTTATTATGGCGCAGTCTAGTTATAATATTATCCCCCCCTTTTTAATTATTAGCTTAATAATTATTCTGGTAAATTATATATATATTAAAGGCTAATAATATATC
>JAGFMJ010000612.1:0-11812 GCA_021030925.1 Trypethelium eluteriae
TTTTCGAAGGGCCCGCGGGAGAGGAGGCGGATGGCTTGGGTTATGGTGGGTTGGAAGAGGCCGCCGAAGGGGGAGTGTTGGTTGCGGTGGGTGGGGAGGGCTTGGCCGATGGAGAAGAAGGTTGACATTGCTCTTGTGGGTTGTTAGTCTGGAGCTTGAGTATTGTTAACGGGTTGTAGTGCGGACTACCTGTTCTGAAAGGTGATGTCGTAGCTGCCCAATGTCCATCGGACATTGTCTGGGTTCCATTGGTAACGGAAAGGAAGTACACCCCACATGATAGGATCATCCATACTAGACATCAGAATAAATATCACAGATATCGGAGGTAGCGAGCTCGCGACAGGCGAGTCCAAATACGTACACGGACGTGTGATTTCCCACTACCAAGCATATTGCGTAAGTCAGGGTGTTCTTAACCAGACCGGAAGAAAGCCTTTATACCAGTAATCAATCCTCTTGTTCTTCCCTCAACATTCTTCCTCTCATCCAAGAGGCGCAGAAATCGATCCAAGCCATGAGTCTCTGTCCGGTTCAAGGTGTATAGAAAGGCTCTGCACAGGAGACCTGAGAGGCCGATGACGAGACTGGACGCAAAGCGCGAATGGCCAGTGTAATACGGTGAGTGGTCCTCGGCCATTTTGCTGTGCAGAGGTCATTGATGCTGCAAGTCCATAGAGGAGAGAAATCCGGAACCGTAGAATACATCTTAAGTCAGGTTGAGTGAAGGCACTCGAGATGCCAGATGTCGGCTTGTCGGCAGGAGCCAAAACGATTCGCCGATACTGAACAAGGGGTTCTACGATTCATTCGCTACCAGAAAGTTTTCACAACCAGCAACTTTATGCTTGCGCTTTGATTAAATGCTTCCATCTCATTTCCAGGACAGTCTGCGCACAATGAGAGCTAGTCACGCCTTCGTACCTCCGATGGCTTCACTGAGGTTCACTATGGCTCGAGCGGTTGCATATGACACCCACTAAATGATATGAAATCTGGGGCAAAAAAAAAGCCTGTGGGCAGAAAGTCATCATCGGACAATACAAGGAAGCTGAGAGTGCTTCCAATGCCAGGTTCTCTTATCGCAGTAGCCATCGATCAAGTCTCAAAGTGGCAAAGATCCCCCTAGCATCATCGTCTCCGGACTCGGACCTTGACTGGCGTGGCTGGCACGATCTCCATGGCCGAGGGCGGAGCTTCAAGACCTTAAACTTTTACTTCCTCAGTCAATCATCTAGCAGCCACTAGCCAGTGGTGCCAGCGTCTGTGCGAGCGAACCATAGGTAAGCGATATAGATATTGTATCAACTGTAGCAGGCATAGTCGCTGTGGTGATATCAGCGTTGCCATTGCAAGACAAGGACACAGATGCTGATGGAAAATACTTCGGCCTTATCATTAGGAACGTGTTGAAAAGGACTTCAACTTCTTGTCTAAGACGTCAGACTGAGACTAAACGAGTGAAACTCCTTACATCATTGCGGAACTATCTGACTGAAGCCATCTCCAATTACGATCGCCGCGGACACGATATGTCCTGCAGTCATCCAAAGTTGATCCCGCGCTGACAACATTATTAATTTAAGAGGATCATGCAGAACCACCACAACTGGGGGATTCTGCGAGTCATACAGCGCTCAAAGCAACAGGCAGATCATCGGTAGAACATTGAAGCACCTCGGTTTCTGATTTTGAGGCCTCTACTCAAAGGCTGAACACCGAGAACTTCTCCGGTGTTTGGTTCAAATCAACCCTCAGTTTCCTGAATAGCCAAGTTTTCTACAAGTGTGAAAGGTAAGACTCGTTTTCACGCACACGACTCGAATTTCTGTAATTGTGAAATCCAATTTCATCTTACGCTACACCGCCCCACTTCAACCCCGCGATGAATTAGTAAGATAGTCAGACTCACGTCGATCTGAAGAGAATAGAAAGAAACACAGATAAACCCCTCAGATCTGAGAAGTCCTCCTTCGTTTCTGTTCTTGCGGGCTATATTGTTACACATAAGGAGAGAATATATCAGTAAAATCTTGCAATTATAATGGCGGAGATAGCCCTCTTCGATCTGGCTAGCAAACCCAAGAATTTCTGCTGGTCTTATAATCCTTGGAAAAGTAGCCCATCCAGGTCATCCTCTTTCTTCAGCCCTGACGATTGTGCTAGCTCGACTTCAACTCAACTACAAGGGGATAAATTACAAAACGGAATGGCTCGAATATCCCGAAGTAGCACCCAAGTTTAAATCGCTCGGTCTCGAGCCAAACCCGCAAGACATCAACACGACACCTTACAGTATTCCAACAGTTATCTTCCATTCCGATAACAAGGCTATCATGGACAGCAAAGCGATCGCCGTAGAGATCGAGAAGCGCTACCCCACGCCCGCACTTCCAATCCACACGCCCGCGCTGGAGAAGCTACGGGAAATTTTCATGGGGGCAACGCAACCTTTGGTACCAGAGCTTGTCGCAAGAGTACCTCGAGTTCTTTTGAATCCGGCAAGCACGGAGTATTTTGAAACGACAAGGGCAGAAAGATTTGGGATGTCGCTGGAAGAATACGAGAGGGAAAAGGGAGGTAGAAAGGCCTGGGACGCTGCTCATCCAAAACTGGAAGAAATAGCGGCAATGCTGAAAGAGAAAGGAGGCCCTTTCCTGGACGGCCAGCAAGGTAAGCCCCTTCAAATCTGAACTTCTACCTCCTAGAATAGATCGGCTGGGACACTTAAGAAGCTTCGGATGCTAGCTGCCTGGTGTGCCCAACCCAAACATTTCTGTACTATTGCGCAGCTCTCCTTGCTACTTCTGTGGACAGAAGCATCTCCTCTGAAAAGCTGCTCCCTATGATATTGACCACTCACAGTCTCATTCGCGGATTTCGCTCTGGTTGGATTTCTTCGATTTGTCCAGATACTCAACCAACCCTTGTACACCCATTTTATGGAGACTTACCCCGAGTTCGGCACTCTATACGACTCGTCTAAGCAATGGTTGGAAAGGGATGACTATTAGACGAGAACGTTGTGTACTAGAGGATACGAGAAGAAATGCCGGCGAAGCACACCCGGGCCCAAGGGCGAGAAGACGTGTTGCTTCAGATGCGAAATCTTATTCGTTCTCTCTAGGAATAGTCAGGAATCGAGGATTATAAGACACCTGGCGACTCTACCATTCACTATTCACCGTCCTGCTGAGTTCCCGGCTACATTCTTTAGAATAAATGCTAAGAGCCCCTCCGGATATAAAGAAGTAGGAAGGTCGCTCGAGTACAAAGTCAGCAAATATCATCAGCACCCAAGTTGCCTATTTTACTCTGCGTGGTACGATCAAATTTTCTCAGGCAAGCCCCATAATGATTCCATCAATGACACGGTCTTGGCCATGACCCCACCATCCTACTCCCGCCCATTGTGAATCGACAGGAGCGCCACGGTGGCAGCAGCATTTTTCAGAGAGCGAGTGATGAGGGCAAAGCGGCGAATATTTCAAAGACTGCATATATGCTCTGAACGCCATGTTAAATACTTCAACCCTTGCATCCCTGTCCTGTTGCTTGCGCGCGCACATCTCGTAAGCACGTGCGATCAGGTACCACGATTGCCCATCCCCTCCAGTGCCGTCTGATTCAATAGCACGCTCAAGAAATGAAACGGCTGTCGGCCCGTCTGTATTGGAAGTGAGTGAATACCAGCCCAGGAACTGATTTGCCCGCGCATCCGATGAATCTCCCTTCAAGATCTCTTGCGCTTCTTCTAGTGATGTTATTGGGTCCCGATGCTCGTATAAATGAATTCGTCGGAAATTACTTGCCCTTTCGCCCGGTAGTGGTTTGATAGGCCAGCCAAGTTGTGCCATTCGCTTGGTTCGCCGAGGAATGGGAGCATTTTCTTGATGTTTCGAAGTTAAAGGATCTTCACGGAATGGACTGAGTAAAGTGACATCTTTCCACTCGATTATGACTCTTCTTTCACATTTGGCGCAAACAAAAGCCAGGCCTGGACCCGATTCCGAAATGAGTTTGCCGAAGCAATTAGGATAAGGACATTGGTTACGATTGGCTGGCTGTTCAGACACAAGCATTGCGTTTTCGATATGAAGTCGATCTCTAACAAGGTGTTTCCAAGCGTCTGGTTGGATGATGCGGCCAGAGTCGGCATGGGAGATGACGAAGCGCTCTGATGCTATGGAAATGTGTCCAGGTTTTCCGTGAGGATATACGACCGCTCGAAGGACATTAGTAAATGATGCCCACTCGCTGCAAGCCTGTAAAGGTAACGCCCAGGTTTGCCCACATGCGTCATCCAGTTGGATGATGGGAGGAGTGATATGCGGTGAAATCGTGCCGACCAAACGCGTAATGACACTCATTTGAGCATGTATGTCCAGAATGAGGCGCCTATGGTACTGTAAGTAAGGGTTGCATCAGCAAAGTCGGCACAGTAGTCTTACGCATTCTGTGTGACAGTATCAAGCACATTTTGCGAGCGTTTCAGCACTCTGTCAAGGTTAGGTTAGCCGCTCGCCGTCACACATGAACCATGAGACGATAGTTCCGTACATTTTGATTAGATTTCTCAAGGTCATCATGGCAGAAAGTAAAGAGACTGAGGCATGTGCGACTCTTTGTGATGACTTGCTGACAATGTTTGCGGTACGTTCCAGACGACGATCTGTCGTTTCATTTTCCACTCTAATGCTTTCTACATTTCTGCCGATAGTCTGCAGATACCGGCACTGATCTCTAGCGGCTATCTTTGTGAAGTCGTTCAAGTCTGCGATAGCTTTTGGGGTTGCCTGGATTGCCTGTGCGATGCTTGGCAGACATTGAGACAACTCGTTCCTGAGTCCCTGGTTTTCGACAGCAATGGTCTTGATTCTTGTAATTTGAAGTGTGCTGAGCAACATGAGAATCGACATGCTCTTCGACATAATGACGTCTCGTAATTCTGATACATCTTTTCTCGTCACCATTGACCAGTGCAACCGCGTTCCAATGGAGCTCAGCGTATTCGCTGTGCGAAAATGACCAAGGCTATGACTTTTTGATATCATTTTCTCGATGAAAGCTTCGAGAGCGTGGTGACAAGGGAGAGTAATCGCCCTGATGCGATCCATGAATTCCTGTTCAACGACATTTTCGGGCTGAAGCTTCAATATTTGGGATAAGGTACTTCGGAGAAGATCAAGCTCGACTTGAAGCTGCTGAAAATGCAAAGGCGCCTGTTTGAAGTGACGTATCTCGATGACCACACGCTCCAGAAGACTGAGTACAGCAAGTACATCGCCAACACCGTAGCCGAAACTCATTGAAAACAGTTGAAAACATAATGGCAGGTGCCATCGCCTTTTCTACCGTTAGGCTGACATTTTGAAACGCCTCGCGGCACAGGTGCTGCACGTTACCGCCTGTGCAAGTGGTCGTTGATTTTGGTTGGCTGGAACTTAAGCGCCACCTGGGGATTTTTGGTGCTACTCTCGTAATGGATAGAGTGAAGCATCACCAGAACTCAAGTTTTAATGAAGAAGATGTTAGATTTCACTTTCCGAGCTGCCGGAGAGTAGCTTAATTAAATTCGTCGAGGTAGCAGTTGGGATCATTCGCCGTTTCTTTGACATCGGTGGCAACGCAAAAGCAATCATGTCCATGGAAAACACTTTTTGAGAGTAATAGCTTGCGAACAACTGTAACGCAAAATGAGATAGTCCGGGAACGATTATACATGAGTGACCAAAGGAGATATCCGCACTAACAGGCAATCTCTAGTCAAAGGGTTAATAGACGGTGGAAGAAGTTTGCTTGGGTAGATAGAGTAGCGCTTTTGTTTCCCGACGCGGGCGAGACAGACTCTACTCAATTACCCATAGGATTACGTATGTAGGATAGCAACGCGATGCTTGAAATTGAAAGAGTTGAGTTCAACAGTCTCATCACGAACCGCATTACGTTATCGTCCGTGAGAGCTCCTTACCTCCTGTTTCCTGTGGAGACTGAGGCTTTGAGCTGGCCGGGAAGTTTGGAACATGGAGAATTATTACCTGGCATTGCAATGCACGACCCTTCGAGTCACCGGTGCGATAAGTGCTAGCGTATTCAATTGAATATAAATGAGTATAGTGTGAAGAAAAGATTGAAGAAAACTGGTAATCTAAAGCCCTGAGTTCGGCTAGAATTTCCGCTTCTGGACTCTATCGTACATCTAATAGAGTACTATCCCCACGCTCTCCAGTGTCTCTTCTCGCGCGCAAACCTCGACGAATATATTACCATAAGCTCTAAGCCCGAGCTGTTCCCTGCAAATCTGCTCTCCAGAAATAGGAATTTTCTTCATCCCCACTCAACGACTTGGATCTTATTTCAGTCCGATAGATCTCTTTTCCCACGCAATCCATTCTTCCGAAGATGTCTCTCTTGAATGCTAAAGTCGACTCCACGGAACCACTTGTGAGCCAACAAGCCTTCTTGAAATCCTGACCGGCTTAACATCTCCACCCTTCCTCAGGATCCTTCGACAGCAAAATGGACTCACTTGAACCTCGTCCACTACACCGACCCTAACAAGAAACAACGCAGCTGGGAATACGCCTCCCGCTCAACGCGCCCTAAGAATAGTGACATCGATGGCGTTGGCATCGTTGCTATCCTCAAAGGTCCCAAACATCCCTCTAATACCGCCGATACTGCCGATACAGAAGAGCCACGAATACTACTTCAAAAGCAGTTTCGGCCACCTATTAACAAAGTGTGTATTGAGGTTCCTGCTGGACTAGTCGATGAGGGCGAGACGGGCGCTCAAGCCGCCGTCCGGGAACTTAAAGAGGAGACGGGATTTGTGGGTACTGTAGACGAGGAGACGCCCGTCATGTTCAACGACCCGGGGTTCTGCAACACCAATCTCACGATGGTGCATGTGAATGTGGATTTGGAGAAAGAGGAAAATAGACGGCCAAAGCCCGAGTTGGAGGAGAACGAGTATATCGAGTGTTTCACGGTGGAACTGACGAGGCTGTCTAAGGAGTGCAGAAGGTTGGAAAAGGAAGGATATGCAATTGATGCAAGAGTGGGCACATTGGCTGAGGGAATTGAAATCGCGAGACAGTGGGGAGTTCGATGAACTGAGTTGTCCTTGCAAAACCCCAAAGAATTGATGGAAGGGTGGTGTATAGAGTACGAGACAGACTTGTGGACTTCTGAAAACCAGATACCCCTTGCCGTGGCAATGGGCTGCACTGTATCTTAAGTAGGTAGGCAGGCTATCCTACCACGAGGTAGGCACCGGATTTTCCTGCTCTATGTAGTCCAACGCCGGCCAGGTAAAGTGACGATTTAATTCCATTTCTTCTGCCAGATTCTGTTGCTCAGACCTGCTTATCAGACACTTTCCAGTGTTCAGGTCTTGGTGGACTTGCGGATGCACCTCTTTCGTCAGAAAGGAGTCGTTGTATTCTTTACTACTACTCATGAGTCGACACCAAGCACGGAACAGTCCAGGTATTTTTGTGGATCTATCACGCAACTATTCATGCTCTTGGGCCACTATAGACAATCCTAACATTAGAAAAGATCCACAGACGCCAGGAAGCTCAGTTCATAGCAACCACCAACGTCCGTACAAATGCACAGTAGATTATACCTTGAAATCCTCTGCTTTTGCTTCTTCCATCCTGCGAATTTGCTAAGCAACCATGGTTTGCTGAGCAATCGCGTCTTCAAAAGGCTTCCATCACTCCTCTCAAAATTCTCCTAAACCCAGCTTGCCCATCCCATTCACCAAACCACCATTCATCCCCGATGTCTTATCTTTCCCCTGCGCCTCAAGCTCGAGCTCCCTCGTCACCGGCTCCAGCACGCCCGCACTCGCTGCCACAAATCCAAGGTACGGCTTACTCGGTTGGAGCACGCGACTCAGATACTCCGGATGAAACTGCACGCCCACAAACCAATCATGGTCCTTCAACTCCACAATCTCCATCCTCTCCCCCTTCTCGTCCTTCCCAACAAAATGCATGCCCGCCTCCTGCAACCGCTCAATATACTCCGGATTCACCTCATACCGATGCCGATGCCTCTCCCACACCTCCTCCCCCCCACCATACAACCTCCTCAACCGACTCCACTCGCTCCCCTCCTGAAACCGCGACTTCCTCAATCCCAAGCGCATCGTCCCCCCCATCGTCACCTTATCGATCTCCGGCATATACACCACGACAGGGTCCCTCGCCAGATCATCGAACTCCGCCGACGTCGCGGCGTCCAGCCCGCACACGTGCCGCGCGTACTCGATCACCGCGATCTGCATCCCGAGGCAGATGCCAAGGTAGGGCTTGTTGTTCTCGCGGGCCCACTGCGCGGCGGCGAGCATGCCGGCGGTGCCGCGCACGCCGAAGCCGCCGGGGATGAGGATGCCCTGCGCGTTGATCACGGCGTGCCATGCTTTGTGGTAGCGGGAGTGGTTGGTGATGGTTTGGGACTGGGATGGGGTCGGGCTGGCACCGTTGGAGAGGGCGTGTGGGCGTTGCGAGGCGGACGAGGCGGAGCGGTTGGGGATGGCGGTGCTGGTGGTGCTGGTTGAGGGGGGGCACGAGGGGGTGGGTGTCGAGGACGGGGTTGGTCGTTCGAGGTGCGATGCGTCGACCCAGGTGAGCTCGAGTTTGCGGTGGCAGCGCATGGCGGCGTGTTCGAGGGACTTGACGACGGAGAGGTAGGAGTCGTGGAGTTCGGTGTACTTGCCTACGAGGACGATCTTGACGGGCTCAAAGTGGCGTTCTAGACCGATAGAAAGCTCCTTCCAATGTTCCCATGTTTGTTGGCCACGTTCGTAGAGCGAGGTGGAGATGGAGGTAAGAGTCGTGGGGGTTAACGGAGCCGCGTCGAGGTGAAGAATGTCGCGCAGGAGCTCAGTGAGACCTTGCTGCTCGAGAAGCATCGGAACCTGATAGGTCGATGGCATGTCACGAACACCAACCACTTGGGAGGGTTCGACTTGGCAGAAACGGGCAACTTTGTCGATGGATGAATCTGAGAGGGGAATCTCACAACGACAAGCGATCTGGCCCAAGTATCAAGTCAGAACCGGGCAGAGAATGCAAGGTTTCGTCGTAGAATGAACACATACGAGATCAGGTAGAAGACCCATGCTCCTCACACTCTTAATGTTTTGTTGCGTTGGTTTGGTCTTTTGCTCTCCCCCTATGACCGGGATGTATGAGACATGGATCTGCAGAAAATTGTTCTTGCCCGCTCTCCTTCGCAATTGTACAAGTCCCTCAATGAACGGCATACTCTCCATATCGCCCACTGTTCCCCCCAGTTCAATAATGCAGACATCGGGGGTTTCATTGGTATCGTCGACAGGTTTTTTAGCCACACGCTCGATCCAGTCTTGAATTGCATCTGTTATGTGTGGAACAACTTGCACAGTGTGCCCGAGATAATCGCCTCGCCGCTCCTTTTCTATGACATGCTGGTATATTTTGCCCGTGGTGATGTTGTTTTCACGGGTTAACGTGATGTTTAAGTAGCGCTCGTAATTGCCAAGATCGAGGTCGACTTCGCCGCCATCGTCGAGTACAAAAACCTCGCCATGCCTGCAAAGCAAGCATTAGTCATTGATAGCAGCACACGCGATAAGATGGCCGGTCGCACTCTCTAGGATTCATAGTCCCAGCGTCGACATTGAGGTAGGGATCAATCTTGATAGAAGAAACGTGAAGACGGAGTCAGCATCACCACGAGAATGCGTAGTTTAACGCGTCGATCTTGGAGACTACCTATCTTCAGGCCAATTGTCTTGAGTAGTAGACCCGTGGAAGAGGCTTTGACGCGTTATAATAAGCACTTTGCGCGAAAATGCGCGGTGTATACAAAGGTTCAGCCATACCAATGATGCCCTTCCCGACCCCACTAATGACACCTAAGCATTGTAAGTGAGCATTGCGGATTCTGGGGGATGGCATCTTTCTTTCTCACCTCCTGAAACAAGAACGTACTTCATGGCGAGGAGATCAAGTGGTTTTAGGTGAAGTACCCGTACTTGTGTTTCGAAGCAAACGGAAAAAAAAAAGATGGTGTGGGGATAGTGGGCACTCGACGAGGGTCTCGCATGTGCATGGGTGCACCTCCTACTCCGTACCATGGAGCGCGTGTGATATTAGTGGGGCGCGGGGCTTTCCACAGGAAATCGCAGCCAGGATTTATCTCAGGTACGCTAAGATAGCAGACTTCATATTTTAGATTCGGCCGTCGATAAATACGTTAGATAGCTAGTCTTGAGAATGAAAAGACCTGTGAAAGGTGGAAATGCCGTAGTCTTTCGCTGCTGGATCAGAGGCCGCTCAATTTCGCTTCATCACAAAACCCTGAGAACGCTAGAACAGCCCAAGATCGCTGATGCTTACTTCCTCGAGGAGTATCCAAAATGAAAAGAGGATCAAGTTGCAGACTTTTACACACACGCACGACTTACCATGTCTACTTGTCGCCCTCTGACATGGCAGTTTAAGGGGTTCACATATTTTGTGACTTATTGACTTCGCATACGCTTTCCCTTCCCCTTGCTGCTCGAATCATCGCCGTCATCATCGCCATCATCGTCATCATCATCAGGGCTCTTGCCTTTACCAACTCTCTTTTCGTTTCCCTTCTTGACTTGGATGTTGCATCCCTGTGCTTTCAAAGCCTTCGTCAGTGCACTGCTCGGCCTCATGCCCGGAAAGTCTTTGGCTGCATAGACAGTGAAGACATCAGACATGATGTGGGCCAATAATGGGTTAGTGCCCCCAACAGGTAGGTTCAGCGGATCGATACGCATCAAAACAAAGCGAAGTCGATATTTGCCAGGTTGGCGGCATGACAGATCCGGAAAGCAGAAGAAGCAGCCCTCCATACCAGTTTCGTCCTTCGCCACTGATGGAGAAGAAACCACTTGCCCCATCAATTGCCTGGTCGGCCGCCTTTGGTCGGGGACCACAGGTGTCTCAGCATCACCTGCCTCATTCCAGAGGGTGCAATGGAGAACATTGAGATTGTACTTCATCTCCTCCCAATCCAAGCGACCACTGCTCGAATCGGTGACGCGGAGCTCTAGAATTGGCGGTGGATCGATAACGCGGCGATCACGTTCTCCGTAGCCGCACGCTCTTGCAGCAACAGGCTGCTGGCGGATTTGCAAATGATACTTCAGATGCCTAGGAAGCTCGGTCAGGCCAGTCGACTGCAAACACATCTGCTCATACCTACATGGTTTGACGCGCTGGCTGATCTGCATTAGAGCTTGCAATACCGGGGCCAGCTGACGGCCCACGGGCCAAAGGAACACCTGAACCAGTCGAACGTGGTTCTCTGAAAGATTGGTAGCTTCTATGGCTGCCAGCATAATCTATTGGTTCCCTGGCCGGGCTGACATGTCGAGGTGGTATCTCATACCTTGGCGTGGAACCTTGAGGGATCTGTCTGGGGATGTCTCTTGTCTCCTCTTGCCTCGATCTCTGCTGAGATGGGTGGTGAGGTGAGATTCCCTCATGCCGTATAGAAGGAGACCGCTCCGACCGATGGTATAATGGCGGGACTGTCTCGTATTCTAGCCTTGATCGAGAGGACTGCTGTCGAGTTGGTAAGGCTCGGGCAAACGGGGCGGATGGTGGGGGCGGTGGCGAATGCGTCCATTGCAGTGGTCCCGGCACAAGCTGAATGGCAGGTAGAGTCTGAGTCGAGGGGATGTGATTTGATACTAGTGGTCGCACCGGGGCTCGATGACTCGCGGGCGGGACCACAAGAGGGGGCAATTGTGGAGGTGGAGGAGGGGGTGGTAGGC
>JAGFMJ010000613.1:0-11792 GCA_021030925.1 Trypethelium eluteriae
GGGATATTGGGGGGACGGCGTTGGGGATTCCGGCGAAGAAGTAGGTGGCGTGAGGGAGAGGGGCAGGGGCAGGAAGAGGAGGAGCAGGAGGAGCAGTAGGACGGGGGCTTTTAGGGCTAGAAGAGAGGGAGATAGAGGAGGATGGAGGGACAGAGGAAGGAGTACATAGGGGCTTCGAGATATGTGCATATCGTACATAGAATAGGTGTCGGCTTGGATATAGTACTTGGCTATCTCGCGACGTCAGCGGAGTTCAGCTTGTCTGAGCGCCTCTCCGTTCACGCCCTGACGTGAATGCTAACGACTCCCTAGATAGGCTAAGGTCCTAATACAACAATCCTTTGGATGTTCGCTCCTACCTACCGCTGCACTGCCGTATGAGTCGCATACAGTGTCTCCGCGTTCTGTCTTGGCCCTTTTACCCCGTTCGATATCCAAAGATAATAAATTCGCCGAAATTACTTCCAACATCCAGATCGCCTTTAGATGTCCTTCGAGGTTGTCTTGAAACCTTCGAAGTACTTCTTACGGAATCGATTCAACTCATCTGCGTGGGCACCTACTGCTTGTTCCTTTTTTGCACGTGGGGTCTCGTCTCTAATATCCGCGTCGGGTAGCCGGCGATAGGTCAGTAGCCTTCGTGACCACTTATTGAAGGGCTGTACGCATACAGCTACGATTTCGAGGGCTGGGTGAGTTGGGATATCAAGCTCAACTTCATCCTCATTCGCCGAGGGCATCCACATGCAAAGTCTGCCACTCTCGACAAGCGAAGTTGCGGCGAATTCCAGAACGTCATCGAGCATTGCTTCGAAGCTATAGGGTTTCTTTGGCGGGATAAAATTCGGTCGAAGATGTGCTGGCACTCCATCGATGATCACTTCCTCTTTCCCAGATCCGTCTTTGGTACCCAGAACTTTGAGCCCTTCACGGACGCCATACGGTGGATCACACACAATACCGTCAAGTAACCTTGTCTGCCGCAGTGGACAATGGGTCAAGTCTGAAATGAAACCATCAAGATAGCGGTGTAGCAATTGATATTGCTGGTAGTTGCTAACGATGTGCCTTTCGGCCTTGCCTCTAATGCAGCGTCCATCAATATCACTCCCTATTGTCGTAGCGCCAAAATGGGCGCAGGCAATGAGCAAGCTCCCAGTTCCCACGAATGGGTCATACACAAGCTTTCCTGGCCGAGCCTGTACCATGTTAGCAGTGACAAGTGCGACTTCGGCATCCATGGACGTAGTGCTGATGTAATGCCGCTTTTTTAGGTCATATTTGGTCACTGCTGCCCGACAACTTTCAGCAAGCCATCGGCCGAGGAAGACACGTCTGGGCTCTGAGGCATGCATCTGGTATTCCTCAAAGAGACATATGTTGAGCTCAACATTGTGCATTCGTATTGGACCATCAAAGCCCAAATAACTGAAGCTTTCGATAAGGACTCTTTGAGATGCTTGACTCCGTTTACCCTGATAGCCGTCTACTGTGAACCGGAAAGACGATTTCCGGTACTGGGAACGAATTTGGGACGTGCGTGAGAGTACATCTTCATGGAGAGTTGCATAATCATTGCCCGAGCCCCACACTTCATAGATACCAGACGTAAGAATGGAACGTGATATCAGCCGACGAGCGGATTCTTCTGAGGGAAGCGAGACTATGCAAAACGGGGACTAGAACTATTTGTCAGCAAAAGTATCCGTTTGTAGGGAATGGAGGCTTTGGTACCGGGCTCGGAGAACTTTCGGAAGAGCATTTTCAATAGGCAGACTGAGGGTCACATGAGGATAGAAAAATTAATGGAAAGACAAATTGATTCGAAGGCGATGGATTGCAATCAAGTGCTTTCTGAGTCTGATACCGGCCTTACCCAGCCCCAAAGCCTCCGCTCCTAAATTCATCTTACATCTGCGCTGAATTCCAGGATCTTCAGCTCAATGCCATTCAACGAAGCAAGAGATTCCAGTTCGGCTGCGTGAAAATCTGTGTGAACTTGCGCGAAGCGCACTAAGTATTCCATATCCGAATCAGTTTCGTGCTACAGCACGTAGGGTAGTAGGCGATCCCGGTTATGAAAAGGTTGTTACAATTCTTATTGAGAGATGAGAAGTTGGGCTACGGAGGTAACATTTATCCAAGACTTGTACGGCAGCCAAGTATAGGAAGTCGTCCAAGGTATCTGTAGCATGCCATCAGGTCAAGGTACGTGTTCACACCATTTACTGTTCTTAAGAACTTACTGAAGATTTTCTTATCCGGCTCATCTTCGGGTCAGTCTCTGCGCAGATCAGGCCCACCACCGCTTACTCTCGCTCTCGCACTTGCTGACATGCACTCTATTACCCTCTCTCTGCATACCTAAGAGGTAGACATCTAATGGACAGAGTCACAGGCTAGCAACGACCGCCACCCTTGGTCGCAGGCATCTTCAGTGATGCCTAACACGATGCACTATGCGAAGAGAATGGTCTAAGTACTCAATTTGAACCTCCCGCTCAGTTCATTATCGCAACATCCAACTCTCTGCAAAGAGAGGTCCATCAAGAAGTACACAACGGGTTCTCAAACACGACGCCTTTGCGCTTAAGCTCGACCGTCGCAGAACGAAGATGTTAGACTGAGTTGTTCATATGGTTCTCATGACATTTCTCTGCAGTTTCTACATTTCTAGCTGCTCTCGTCGTTGAGACGTTCGCGCGCTAAACCTTCTTAGTGAGCGAAAATTCCGGTGAGTAGGCGTGGGGGCCGTACATATGGGGTAGAAAGTGTCCAGGCAATGGGCTCAGGCCGGTACACGTATCGAGACGCATGTACTTCAAACGTGGTAGCGGAGGGCAAAATCAGTCATCTAGCCTGGGACAAGTGTCATATGATAGTGGACTTTACAGATTTCGTTAGTCTCCGTGATATCACCCCACGCAGCCTTGGTCAGACTAGCACAAGAGTGATCCCCTAAAGAATCGATCAGTCTCACTTCTTTCATTGTAGCATCACGGAATACTTCCTTTCGCATCGATAATGGTGTCTAATGACATTCCCCCTTCCCATGTTCCTGCCCACGTTGTACCCCTCTGTAGCCTCTTTCTCCAGATTGGTGGTGGTCTTTGGACTGTCAGTTATATGCTCTATGTTCGCGAATCTTTTCGGTCACGTTCATATGGCATGCCCCTTTTCGCCCTTGCTTTGAACATCTCTTGGGAAATAGTCTACGCGCTCTATGTCACCGAGACCAGGCTCGAGAAATTTGTCTTCACGCTTTGGTTGGTTATTGACTGTGGCATGGTGTACAACACGCTTAAATACGCCAAACATGAATGGATTCATTCGCCGAAGATTGCTCACAATATAGGATCTATCCTCACTGTTATGGTCGTTGGTGCCACGCTCGGCCACTGGACGTTCGCAAAGTGGTGGATTGAAAACGAGATCGGGAAACGAGATGGGAAATTCTACAAAGGTGTCGTTGGACCCGACATGACAGAATTGGGATTTTGGAGCGCCATACTTTGTCAATCGTATTTATCCACTGCTAGCTTATGCCAACTTGTCGTAAGACAGCATTCTGGCGGCGTAAATTGGACAATTTGGTTGGCTCTCATGGATCTCCTTGTCCAGCATGCTGCTAATCGCGACAACAGGGTCACTAGAGCACTTGGCTCGGTCATTGGACTCTACCTTCTCTGTGGCTGGGAATGGTATTTTTGGAGGGAAGCTCACGGATACGTCATGTCACCATTCGCTGTCTTCTTGTGGGGAACGAGTATGATCTGTGACAGTGCATACCCCTATGCGCTATGGTGTATCAACAAGACCGAAAGTGTATTGCCGGATGGGAGAAAAATCGATGGGAAGTATGTGAACTCTCAGAATGATAAGAAATCAGAATAATGCTTCGGAGAGATCTCATGACAATACCGAAACGAACATGAGCGTCTTTAGACAATATATCGAATCCAATTGTCTTCCAAACTCTATACGGTCATCGAAAAGGTATATTACGACTATCGTGTAGCCTCTTTGCTTTTCTACTTTCGTGTTGCCGGAGCGCCATGGGCTTTTTCTCTCCTTGGCACGAAGCTTTGACTTTGCGGTTGCCAAGGCTCGTCGAATGCAGGATTTTGTTGAGTCTCAATGAAGAATTTCAATCATCAACGAAAGATATTTTCACAGCTTACGACTTCTCATGAAGACCTCACGACTGTCGATGTAATTTCAGTATCAATAACCTTATCTGACATTCTACATCAAGACAACCTGAAGCTAGGAGGATAAATACCATAATCTGCGTCTGTTTCGTACATGGTATGGATTGCCTGTGTCGAACTGGGAAACAGTCTCCGCTAACTAGATGCTCGATGTAAAGACGAAGACCTCTACGTACGCAGAATACTCGGGAAATGTCAAGCGCAAGAGACAGAGACAGATCCAACGCCCTCGATAACGAAACTGGCAATTGCTGCTTGAGCTCATTCATCGTGACTCTCATCGGAGTTGAATATTGGATTACGTGTAGTATATCATTCTAATTTCGCCAGTTTCAACCTCAGCTTTGCATTCCTGATAGCTGACATCCTCATCAAGGGCCTTTGCATTTTCTTTATAGCAAATAGGTCTATGAAATTCAAATTCTAGTACAGCCTCATTGAAAGCTTAAAACTCCTAACCAACTCATTCCACTACATCAATAATCCTCATAAAGCATTTGAAGGAGGTACGATACGGGGCTGGGGAAGGCAGCTGATGAGGCAACAGGTCTGTGAACGTCTGAATTCTGGAACATCATTAAGATGAGTTTTATAGGCTTCAGCTTGCTAATTCTATGGAAGGAAGCACTCCTATAAGGGAGATAATTATACACAGGATGCTCTTTGTCAAGCTCTCATCTCATTTCGGCTTCCTCCCAGTTACAACCCAGTAGGTCTGGAACTTACCCCTCTCCTCCCCCAAACACCGCATCATCTGCCTCCTCAGCTCCTCCATTTTCTCTTTCCCCATGTCCAGTCCCTCTACCGTCTTCGGAAATGCATGGTAGAACATCCCATCCGGGTCACCCACCAACAAGTCAGCCACCTCCCTCAACTCCGGCCGCCCCATTTCCTGCGCCGCTCCTTTCCAATACGGCATCCGATACTCCTGCGCGCTCACATCCACGAATCCAGCCTCCTTCATCCACCCAGCAACCTTCATCCCACAATCAAGATCCAGCCCCTTCTGCGCCGACCCCTCCCGATACGCTCGCAGCCACTCCCAACCTTCCCAATCCAGCACATCAACCGCCTCTTCCTTCTCCCCTTCCCTTTCCCCTCCCCCTCTCCCTTCCCCTCCAACTCCGACTTTGCGCTCGGCACCAGACGGCGTCGCCTCATAGAAAAAACGATCGCAAAACTCCTGACACTCGGCCCATCCCCCCGGCCTCACCAACTCAAACAGCGACGCCACGTACCCCGGCCAATCCGTCATCCCATACAGCAGCAGCCGACTGAAGGCAAAATCGACGCTTCCGGGATGCAGACGCGGGTCCGACGCTAGCAAGGACCGGATGTCGCCCTGGATGAACTCGAGGCGGCGGTCTGTCGCTGCGAGGGCGGCGGTGGGGGCGGGGACGGGCACGAGGTCGATGCCGTAGATGTGGGAGGCGGAGTGGTGCTGCGAGGCGAGGAGGGTGGTGACGAGGCCGGTGCCGCAGCCGATGTCGATGAGGGTGGAGGGGCGGTGGAGCGGGGCGGTGGTGGCGCGGTTGTGGAGGAGGGAGACGATGGCGTTGTGTTGTTTTTTGAGGCGGGATTGTTCGATGGAGCTGGGAGGGTTAGTTGCATGGTTGGTGAGAGGTTGGGGGGTTTTGGGTGGTAGTACTCGTTTGGTAGGATGTATGGCTGATCTGAATTGTGAAAGGTTGGCTTTCGGTCATGTATGGCCTTGAGCTCTGATTCTGCGTCTGACTTCTCCATGTTTTCAATTGTCTCGGATTGATTCGGAGAATACTATTTCTTTTCTCCAAGATGCCTTCGAGGCTCCTTATGTTTAAGTGGTTATGCTGCTTAAGAGTGTTGGTTTACCTAATTGAAGCTGTTCCAGTCTTCAGAGAGGCTAGGTAATGGAAAGTAGTCTATCTTGACGAAATTACGAAGATGTCGAAGCCAAAAATAGTGAGGGGGAATTTGCTATATGCAGCTAGAAGCTTTCATGTGAGCATGTCATACTGCTAGGGTCCCCTGCTCACTGGAGATCCCTTGCAGATCGCCCATGCCCCTGGAGTTACTCTATACTGCAACCGCCAAGGAGTTCGTACCTACCCTTACCTACAATTACCAAACCATCGAATTGGCGACGAGTTCAAACCATTCAGCGTCCACGTCCAGCAGCGGCTCGAATTCAGTCAAAGAGAGCAGGTGCGCCAACGACTGGGCTCGGGCGATGATATTGTCGACATCATAGGCGGACATTGGTAGCTGTGGGAAGTATTGGTTGCTTCACGTTTAGCCCAGCGTGCCTTGCACGTCGAGCTGGACCTGCAACTAGCACAGTATTGTCACGAATGATGTTCAATACTTCTCCCACTTGCTGGCCAATGCCTAGACTTTATGTCAAGAAGACTGCACCATGGATTTAGATGACATTAATCGAGGTTAAAAGTTCAGAAAGTCGTTCTGGTCATTCAATTTCTTGTGCTTCATTAAAGACGTCAAAATACTAAAATCATGCTATCGAACAAGGATATGCGGAGAGGATGGCCATTTAACCTGCAGTTACGTTCTTGACTGTCCCATCATTATCAACGTGAAGGTTGAGCCTGCATAGACACTATTAGCGCTTATCCTCGCAGCCAGTAAGTAGCAAGGGAACGAACCTGTCGGGATTGTGATCCATAGTAGCCATATCTCCCTCCTTAAGGATGCGATGTTCTTTGGGAAGTTCGCTTTTGGCAAAGGTCTGATTATATTAAAACTGTAAACATTGCTGGAAGTCCAGAGCACAAGAATGGGAAACTCACAGTCTCATCGGTAACATTGCCAATCTTCTTTCCGGCAACCTGACTTAACCATCGAGTTGCAAGATCTTTGCTACCAGTACCCATAGTAACGGGGTCGACAAGAGGCATCTTGAGAAGGGGAAATATTAGAAGATGACTGAGTAGGCCGACTTGCAGAAATGAAGATTTCTTCGGACAAGAAGATTTTAAGAAAGGAATGTTAAGTCGAAGTTAGGCATCAGCAATCCACGCGTCTTTTAGGCAAAGAACCAAGATTTGATAGGAAGCGTGATGGCGCTCTGATGACGTATGACCAAGGATAGCCACGAACGCCACAATCTCTTGCACTGCCATCAGATTATCGATAAGGCACTAAACTAGTGATCCACGATGAGAAGATGAATAACTGATCATGTGCTACGATGACAACACGGATCTATTCGTCATCTTTGACGGGTCCGTGTATACATGTACGTATCCAGATAGTCAAACTGCAATACTGACTGTCAACTCAATCCCTGCGAGTACCCCGCTAAGATTGATTGGTGTTACCAACTGTGAGGTATATTGTTACCGTAACTCAGCAGCCTCCAGAATTCACCATTTGCAGGTCACGTGCGATGGTCTCAACTTGAGCGCCCCACTCACCTTGACCACGAATCATATCGCTGCAAACCGCCAATCCTCCTCCTCAGCTGTGTGCCACACTGCGACGGCGCGTATCCCTGACTGAAAACAAGTATCTCTCTTTCATGTGATTTTCCCTCCTTCGGATGCCCAGTGTCTCTGGCACCGTCCTTGAAGATAAGGACGACGCCATTTCCAGCGTCACTGAGAAGCTCGATACCCTGTTGGGGAACATGGACGACTTTAATAGTGATACTGACTCGGACTACACGAGTTATTGGAGGGATTGGGTACGTACAAACATTTTCTTCGTTACTTCTATCTATATTCAAAATACGCCCTGAGAAGAGGTCGGGCTATTGGGCAGAAAGGGCACTAAAGCTCATTTTCGTCGTCATCATTCTGAGCAAGATGGTATCTGGAGGAAAGCACGACATCGACAACACTGCCGGAGTCCACCATTTGGAACATTTCCCGGAAAACAGGGTACTTCCGCCTTGGACTGGAACGGATATAATCTTATTCCTGGGAAGATCAAGACGATGCATAGCTCGTGTGATGAAGCAAACGAATAATTTCCTATGCTATGTTAGAGGCTACTGCACCTATCGAAGACACTGACGATGCTCGATCGAACACTGCAACTCAGGGGAATGCAGACACTCAAAAACTAAGGGGACGCCTCTTTGCGGTGGTCGCGCGCGAAACTTGAATACGCTACCCTCGACGAAAGATTCTAGAACGTCGAGTCTTTGAGATGATATTGAGAACTTCCCAATAACTCAAACTACACTTGAGCTGCTATGCAGACAGGCGACCATGAAGAGACGTCAATTCTTGTCAGAAATTGGCTCGCTTGCTTGCCAGGCACCAGTGCATCAATAAAGGGGCTCCTCTAAGCGGGATTTTTTCCAGCCTACACGTGCGGCAAAGGTGACTTTTTTTGTCATCATAGAAATTCACGGCATGTCGCCTAGATTTCACGTGTCCACGGTGATGGCTCTTCCGCCTTTAATCGGCTCAGGCTACTCTGATTGGAAAGTGCGACTGTCAACCTCTGTCAAAGTACTTGTTCGTCTTGTCCTTCAGTCATCCTGAAACCTAGAAGGAAATGTCCAAGAGATCATACTCTCAATTTGAGGAGCGGCTTGCGAATCACCTTACTGGTCTTCCGTCTCCGGTGTTTTTTGAGTACATATTCAAAGTGAAGCCTCCTCGAACGCCATATAATTGATCGACTCTCTGCAAATTGATCAAGATGTTACTTCTGTTCTTGTATTTGTGGGTACAGCAGCGATATTTACTGACATCGGCTCTGCTTAGTTCATTTCCTCGAAAGGCAACGAGTACTTTTGCGAGATTGACGAAGATTACCTCACCGATCGATTCAACCTTACCGGTCTCAACCAAGAAGTCGAGCACTACAATCATGCGCTCGACCTCGTCACAGACGTGTTTGATGTCGAGTGTGATGATGACATGCGGGCACAAATTGAAAAGTCCGCACGACACTTATATGGTCTCGTGCATGCACGGTACATTGTCACTACTCGTGGTCTAGCGAAAATGGTAACAATCTTCGTATTTAACTCCTTCATTTGGGGCACTAATCACGGGAACCAGATGGAAAAATACAAAAAGTATGACTTTGGCAGATGCCCCCGAGTTCTCTGCAATCAACAACCGCTCCTTCCCATGGGCCAACACGATGTACCCGGCTACTCGACTGTGAAACTTTACTGCGCCAAATGCGAAGACCTTTATAACCCGAAATCTTCCCGCCACGCCTCGATTGATGGCGCATACTTTGGTACTAGCTTCCACAACATCATGTTCCAGGTCTATCCTGCCATGCTACCACCAAAAAGCAGCCGCAGATACGAACCACGCGTATTTGGATTTAAAGTGCACGCACACGCGGCGTTAGGAAGATGGCAGGAGGAGGAGCGGGTGAGAATGTGTAAGCGATTACGGGACGCAGGGGTTGATACGGGTTTTGAGGAAGAAGAAGAGGAAGAAGAGGAGATGGAGGAGGATGATGCTGCGCCGGGCGAGGAGGAGGGGATTGATGATATGTTTGAAGGTCGATTGGTGCAAGTGTGACGCGACGAGTTCCCACGAACAAGGGATGGTGACAGTATTAAAGGCGCATGGGATGGGCGTTGCCAATAGATTTGCACTTCAGGCAAGGGCGTAACCGGTCTACCCAACTTCACCACGGACGGGAAAGTTCTGCTGGGTATCATGGTCTCAATTTCTTCTATCCGCTTCACAAGGTTCCGGTAGAGAACTGTGACCTTCTCACTTAACCTTTTCTCAAGTTGTCGTATTCTCAGTCCAGATGTAACTTCCACAACCCATCCCCTAGATAGTGCCCTCCCTCCACCGCAACTCCCTTCTTTACCTTCTTCATCTCCCCAGTCCCGCTTTTCAGCACCCCCACCATGCATGCACTCTCTTTGCCCTCCGCCTCAATGACCACTATCTCACCCTCGCCTAGATCCTTCTCTCCCCATCTCCCTTCCTCATCACCCTCACCCCCTTTTGCCTCTCCTGGTAATCTTCCCCCAGGACTCGTGAGACCAGGAACCATGAGCGTCGCGCCGGATAGCACGAATCGGATGGCGCCACGGTCGACGCGTAGACGGTGGAAGGCGTGCGGATATTTGTGGACAAGGGTGAGGTGCGGGAGGATCGGATCGTCCATGTGTTGCCAGAACAATGGGGTGGAGGGAAGGGTGTAGAGGGTGACTCGATCTGGTCTGAAAATTGTCGAGAGAGAATTGTCAGCCAGACGACCAGTTCGGTGGGGAGGTGGGGATAGCTCCAGTAAGGAAAATGATTACAGCTTGACTTGATCAATTTGTGATTTTTTGGGCAAAATCTCTTCAATATGGGGTTCGAGGAGAGGATACGTCTCTAGGGCTTTGGCACGGATGCCGCGTTGAACGGAGGATTTAACTTTTGTCTTCGCGCCTGGTTGGATGCTGTGAGAGGTTTAAGCAATCGCGATTTCTTGGAAACTCGGTTTACGCACTCTTTCTTGAACATCTTGTTGATGGGTTCACAGAGAGGGGATCTTGGACGAATCTTTTAAGCAGTCTCCGAATCAGCCGTAATCAATCAAAAAGCAGGCAATTATTAGAACCAAGCTTCCATGCTCGCACTTGCCCCACTACAATGAAATCGACTGTGAGGCGGGGAATCTTCCAAAGTGGCTTGCCCACTAGGCTCCAGCCACAGTGACAACATTCTGAATTTGCTCGAGTCTCAAACCTCAAACCACTTAGGTACCATCCTTTCCTCACATTCCAATCGGTCGACACCTAGCCTACAAGCGCATACAGCGCTCTTTACACTTCAGAATGGTAAGCAGTCTCTCCAATCCATATTCTCAATTTCGCATAGACTCTTGTCCGACGGCCCTAAACAGCTCAGCTCTAAGCTAACATTCTGCCTCAAGCCACCCACCGACTCCCAGAAACGCCTTGCCCTCGCAATCCACGACTTTCTCTCCACCTCCCTTAAAGATGGCACACTCAGCCCCGAAGAGAGCGAATCCATCGAAATCGCCCAAAATTGCATCGCCGAGAGCTTCCACATCGACCCATCCGACCCAGCCGCCATAAAAGAAGCTCTCGGCGGCCAAAACCTGCTCAGCATCTACGGCGTCTACGAAAAGCTCAAAGGCAAAGACATCACCTCCTCCAACCCATCCTCCTCCTCCCCCAACACCAGCACCACCACCCCCGGGACCTCCTCTTCCTCCACCGGCGCCACCAGCAGCACCCCCGGCAGCGGCGCCGCAGGCCAAGGCACCAACCCGGAAGCCGAGAAGCTGAAATCCCAAGGCAACGCCGCGATGCAAGCAAAAGACCCCTCCCGCGCCATCGACCTCTACACGCAGGCCCTGACCCTCTCGCCGCTCAACCCGATCTACCTCTCGAACCGCGCCGCCGCGTACAGCGCAACCGCGCAGCACGCCCTCGCCGCGCAGGACGCCGAGATGGCAACCGCCGCCGACCCGAACTACACGAAGGCATGGTCGCGGCTGGGCCTCGCGCGGTTTGCGATGGGTGATGCGAGGGGGAGTATGGAGGCGTATCGGAGGGGGATTGAGGAGGAGGGGAGTGGGGGGAGTGAGGCGATGAAGAAGGGGTTTGAGACGGCGAGGAGGAGGGTGCAGGAG
>JAGFMJ010000614.1:0-11777 GCA_021030925.1 Trypethelium eluteriae
TGTGTGGCCAATATAGTGATCCATTGGTTCGTCCAATATATTGATCCTTCGTAGAAATGGTGGTAGCCAACGGTGTAACCGCTAGCGCAGGTGGTTGGATTACACCATCAATAATGCTCGAACAAGCTACTGTAGAAGGAACTGCCAACTGTATTGCTATGTAGATGCTAGCTGATTCGTTGGAAGATATCTGTCCGACGAGAAGATTAGGGAGAAAAGGATGAAACCCTTTCTGCTCCCGCTAGTCCCAACATGGATGAACCAACAGCGCTGTCCTCCCGAACTGCATATTCTTAACACGATGAATATAATCGTCAGAGAATGAAAAATCAGTCTCACAAGACAGGAATAAAGTCTGTAATAGCAAAATTGGCACTGATTGACAATCCAGACTCGGATCACGCCATTCTTCTGCAAACGTAGATTGTAAGTCCGGTTGAGCAAACATGTGGTTTCCTTGGAGTCTGGTTGTCTTGATAATGCGTAAGTTCGTAGAAATCTCGTTCTCTCCGACCGGTTTCGTCGTCCCTCGTGGGGAAAGCTGCTGTCAAACAAACAATCAAGCGAGATTATGCAAGGCACTCCATGGCTTATGTCTGGGTCCATGACAGGTTAGCGGTGTTCATTTTGACCACGCGACATTCGAGTACGCCCATTAACAAGCGTGAGAACCGAACTAGCGAACAAGATAAGAGACGACAAGTTATTACTTAAAGGAGCTGAGGAGACTGACCGTATGGCCGAATGAACGCGTACGCTGACTTTGGGTTCAATTTCCCGGGGAAGCCATACTTTCGATTCAAAAAGTCTGAAGGTGAGGCCAATAACGTCAGAAAGGTCTTCAAAGAGGATATTGCAAGGATCAAGAAAGCGGTTTCCAAGCAGCATCTCTCTGGGATCAGTCCAGAACTGCATGCAGACTTCAAGACAAAACAATCTCATGTTTTGAGTGTGCGCTTACAATGTACAAAGTAGCAAGTGGCTTGGGGATGTTTCTTGGGGCATCAAAGTCTCCATCTCGGCAGTGAATAACCCGGTAATTACGGTACCATAGTTAAGCAGATAGAGCTTAAGTTTACCACAAAAAGAATAGACTGGAATAATTTACTGCGTAATAAAAAGACTACCAAGAGTTGCATTAGTATGCCACTATTATAGAGTGGTAATTAAATTTATCTTATCTCTAAAGATAAAGGACCTATTATTTGGCTTGCGACGCTGGGCAGCTCATAACACCAGGGCCTGTGTTAATATCTTTGGATTCTTTTACTGCCAACTTAATGCGAGATCTTTAAAGACTTTATTTTGTTGGTAGCTTACGCCGCTGCTTTAGAAGCCCACCTTTAAGACCAAAGGGAAGGCTCCGGCTGTTTAAAAGTGTGGAACCACACTCCTTCTTAGAGTCATAGTGGGTTATATTTGTTACCAGCACCAATGATAGGGTCCACTTAATCAGGACCTTTAACTGTGCCTCCACCCAAATTCTATATCTGATGTTTATGTCACATTAACCAATGGCAGCAAGGATGGACCTTGGAGCACCGTCTCTATCTCACACCGTGCCCTTAGTGGTGGAAGTTGGTTGCAGCAGCTGTAATAGAAAGCGTCTTATATGGGCCCTGGCTGCAGCAGCTGTAATAGCAAGGCGTTTTATGTGGCAAGATAGATATTGGAGTACTGTCTTTATCTCACACTGTGCACTTAATAGTGGACCTTAGTTGCAGCAGATGTAGGTAATAGCCTTAGCATCTTATTTAGCAGTGTCTATTCTTATAACTGGGTTAGCTTAACTCACCCCACTATATGCATAATTATCCTCTTAAAAAAGCAGATAACAGACTGTCTAAATTTAACTTATCTTGCTTAATATCCCATCTTCAACTTCCAATAAAATTACCTTACTCTTGCTATTATATTATCTTTAATACATAACTCCTATAATAATTTAGGTAAAATTACAGTTTATAAATAAGGCCTGTTTATCTGAGTGCCTTATCTAATATTTGCAGGGCGATATTAAAACTTTACAACTCCTGGATTAAATAACACTCTTCTAGTATTATTTGTCTAATTGGCACGTCCCAAGTCTTAGTGCCACTTATTTATGCTTTAAAATAATAGAGGTTAAGGTGACAGTTATACTTTAACTGTTATTAAAAGTAACTAAAGTATCATAAGAGCTTCAGCTTTAAGAACTTTATAGCATAATTAACTGATATTAGTGTAAGATATTTTATCTTCTGGTATTACTTTACAAAAAATTTGTATTAAAACACCAGATGCTCTTTCATAAAGTATTATCTCTTAATATCTCTTTTTACTTTATAATAACTCTAGGCGTAAGTTAAGCCCTTTAAAGGCTTGCTTTATAATAAAGTGCTATTATTTAGACAACCCTTTATTATAACACCCTTTAGACCTAAAATTAGTTGGCCCAAGGTAAGTATAACTGTGCTTAAAGGGCCGCAAAGCAAGCTTTATTTAACCTAAAAAGTCCTAAAACCTTAATTTACAAGAATAATAAATAAGGGCTCCTTACAAGCTCTGGATCCTAACTTTAGGAAGTGTTAGCATTTGCCTAATAAAAAAGGTCCCAAATCCAGGCACTATAAGTCAAACTGCGCTAGCTCCAGGTGCGCTAATCCTAGCTTATGATAGCTCAGAACGTACTCAGGCTTGCTCAGTGTGGCTTAGTTACAACTTTGGTTGCTGACTCAGCGCTCAGGTCATATCCCTGTGTAACTCATTTCCGAAAGCAGAAATGGATTTTGCAGAGGTTACTTTGTCCGTCCGAGTATTCCGCTATATTTCAAACAGTACACATAATAATCCTTAGTCCAGCCGCCTGGCCAACTTGAGGTCAGATTAATCTATTGGTGCAAATGATGGGTACTGCTCTTAGGTTAAAATGTAGCATTGCCGAATCCCAGCCACTGGAAGAGATGGTGGTGTATCGATACAAGTAATACCATCGGCGCTCGAATACATACGCACCGCTCAGAATCCTATCGATCCTGCAGACGGAGCGCCTACAGCAGAGCTCCAGCGATACTAATAGGTCAGGCAAGAGTCAACAACATATCTTCGTATTTCTTAGTCAGACGGCGACTTCAGTAGAAAGGCGTTCGCGGCTCAGACAGGATGCGAGAGGAGTCCCGAACGGTGTGGTCAGCGGGTGTGCTCAGGGGTATATTTGAGAGGTCGAGCGCGAAAAGGGAAACGAACGTTCTTACCGGACAGGTGCTCAACCAGCCGAATGAGGATGGCTGTTGGACATGCGACTCGTGTCAGCCCTGGGACGGTGCGGCGTCATACCGCCCAAGGAGGGAGGCAGGTAGCGTGCACAGGCACACAGGCAACAGTGAACCGAGGACCGCAAGCGACGCGGGTAGAGCGAGAAGGAACGGAGCTGAATCAACTGTATGTGAAACGATAGGCAACGCCGTGTCGGCGCTTGATGCGGCGCAGGCTGGTCAGACTAGACGAGACCCGAGGGCCTGGAGGTCCGAGTAGAGCGAGATGAAAGGGAGGGAAAGGATAGGAGAAGGTTTGGGAAGAAAGAGAAGCCGACATAGACGAGGATGAGAGGATGGAGATGGGCTTTATAACCGTCAAAAGCGGCAGCGAGCGCCGCCCACAAGTCTGAGTCTTGGTGATTCGGCTCTTTCTTTGGGAAGAAGGTTTCGCTGCTTTTACGGAGCGGTGCACCATAGACTAGGTAGGAAAAAAAATTAATGGAACGACGCCTGCAGGATTCGAACCTGCGCTCCCGAAGGAAATGCCTTTCTAGCCGATAGCATGGCATAGCAGGGCATCGCGTTAACCTAATTAAGTAGTCAGCGGATAGTTTACATAGGCAGCATTGGGTTACGTACCACTCCGCCAAAGCGTCTGCACAACACTGTAGACGTTTGATCTTACATTTATATACAAAGTATTAGCTAGTAGACTTTCACAAAATTTTCAAAAATCACTAGGCTCGCTGGGATGATTCTCAGACTTCATATGCATAATTTTATGATTACCCCTGAAAATTTTTGATAATAAATATCACAACACCAACCTCAAATATTCATAAGATATATCAAATCTGAATTCTTAATATTTTTAATCGATCTATTATATATATTAAGTATATTTGGGGTTGATGTTATGATTTTTTTGCGTATTCTTTACATAATTCATGCATTCATAATAATCCACTAATGCATACACACCCTGATGATTCTAGCTGTGGTTACGTCAACATCAGGCTTCACAAGCATGTGTCATGGACTAGACTTAAGATAAAAGGAGGTCCAGATACAAAGGACATCAGGTGAGAACAGATGATAGATTTTTCTCCGTGCGAGTAGCACCTGACTGTAGATAGCCGTGCTACCACGCACTCTCGAAATCTCCATAGCTAGATATTTGTTCATCAATGAGATCATATCCACTGCTCTGACAATATGGCTTCACGTCAAGACTTCACGACGAGGGTTCACGAGCAGCGCTGGCCTCGCGCGAGCCACGGGCCTCACTAATATTACGTGACATAAAGAAGAATATATCTAAGCGGAATTTAGGGCTTGAAAACCTTCTTTTCTTTTGTTCTTTACGCTTAGAAACCTTTGCAACTAGGACCTCAATTGAACACCATTCTTGGGCGCCGGTTGCATCTTTGATAGATATCCACGTTGGGAGCAATGGAGGCTAAATCTCAGCAGTCCAATGAGGGTGTCAGATCATCCAAACTCCCATGCAACCACGAGCAAATACGCAATGTACTCTCTCCAGGCATACCGAAATCGTTGACAACTTTCGGCTCTGTCAACCTTTTCTCACTTTTAAGCTTCGAGCGGTACGGAGTATTGAGGCCTCCTTTTTATCATCCGCAAAAGGCGTATCTGCGGTGGATGTTCGAGCAGAGGACCGACTTGGCGGAAAGGACAGTAGTCAAGCATGATAGGTAGGGGACTTTGGAGTTTCGGATTGGGCCTAGAGTGTCTACGTCAATTAGCTTTCATACAAACAATCTCTTGAAGGGTATGTTTTGTAAGCAGCTGCGGCGATGCGTACGTTGGCTAGGTACCTCATACGTTATTCTTCTGGAAGAGTCTCAGCTAGATATTGGAGATCCCCTCCATTACGGAGTACTTTGCCGAAGGAGACCTGTTCGCAGCGCCAACATGGTAGCTGTAGAGGGGAGAGAGCACATGTCAGATTCTCGCCATTACTAGAGCCTGATGCCCATAGCACCATAGCTGCTCATGCCTTCATGCAATGCAGCAGCTTGGCCCATAACTCTAGCTCTGCTGCAATTCCCACGAGGGCTAGGTGGAGAATTCTGCCGCGGGCGGTATGCGGAGTTTCCGAGATTGCCCCTAAGGTTGATGGCCACGATCGCCACGGCAACCATGGATATTAAGGTGATTACGTAAGGTAGAGCTTGTCATCTGGGGTCTGGGGCGCGGCGCGTCGCTGCATACACCACTCCATGGCACCACAGGATGACTTACCTTAGTCCACGGAATCCTCCATCCCTCCACCCTCGGCGACCATAAGCGTAATCCTCCTCTATTCTGTACGTACCTTCAATCGCTTAGCGAGGGACAAGGATGAAGAGTCTCTTGATGTGGCCTCTTCGAATACACACTAATCCCTACTCGACCTTCCTATCTCAACATCGTGGCCTTATCTGCTCCGTTCGGCGTCGCACTGCAGGCTTCCAGTCCCTTGGATCGGCGTTGCAGTCCTGCGTTCCATCAAACGTGCCGGCCCGCTCCGTACTGTCGTCGCACGCGTTCCATCTAAAATGAACTCTACTATCTCCACTGACAAAACATCAAGACGATAACCAGTACTGCAGAGCAGGCGGCCAAATCCCGCTATCACAATCGGCGACATATGCGCAGTCTGTCGGAATGGCGTATGGAATAGCGTACTTCGATATGTGCCAGCTGGAGGCCTTCCTTGACCTCGTCCAATGCTGATTCCATTTGACAGCCCCTCAGAGACTGTTGCCCCCTAGGCTAACATATTAACCATGTGCCTTGAATTGCACTTCTGACCCCGGCATCCACCTCGGTTCTCCAACAATGATCATCTTTGCCGGCCGGTCTTGAGCTTGTAGATTGATCCGACGACTTATCTGTGCTTGCGATGGTAGACCGACTCTCGTTTCTCATTCGCTCGTAGACAGAAGTAGGCGCGCCGAGAGTACAGTAAATACAAGGTTGGTCGACTTCAGGTGATCATGCAGTCGTTGCAGGGTAGCTATGGAAGTTGGCCCGAACGCCAGCTAACAGAAGGTTCTGTATACTTGCCCATTTCAGAATAACCTATAGCATTTTGCCTTTCTTTCTCTATCCACTCAAATCTCTCGGTGCTCCTATCTCTCTCTGCCCACGCAATCTCCATGATCCAAGAAGGCCAATACCCTTTCATTCTTCAACATCGCGTTATCACGCGCCCTTATCCACATGCATACAGTAGGCTACTTGCAAAGGGCAACCCTACATATTGTCTATCCAGTGATACAGCCTTATCCTCTTATCTGCTTGCGACCTAGGTCTACTGCCTGACTGCCACGCTCTAACCGTCTTGGATACATCCACCCTTGAGAACCGCATCTGACGCTGCTGCTAGCCATATGCATAGGAGAAGTCCTCCATTTACCCTGAGAACTGCAAAGCCGCGCGCTTACTGGCCTCGGTCCACTCCTCATGATTGCGGTAACGGCTCAGCGGAGACTACGTGATGCGACTCATGTGAGGAGAGCTCCTTTGCTGACCTATCATATACATCCCACTTATCCAGGAACGAGCCATGCCGCTTCCTTCTGTTATCGAAGTGGCACCCACTATATCAAGCATGGATGAGAGGGTTCACGCAGCTATTCCTCATTCGACGTACGGCGACGTTATCAGCTACTGGCACTCGAACCGTCGACCTGCAAATGTAGGCTGGGAACCCATGGACAGGGCAACGGATCTACAATTTACACCTCAATAACACGCCCCTGACGATCGGACCCTTTGCGCGTGTCGACTAGGTACAGTGCCCTGCAGGCTTGCCTGGAGTTGGGCTTCTGCGGGGCGGTCACGTCTGGTGTTCGGATGCAATCCGTTGGCGACCTCCAGCGCGTGTCGACCAGCTAGCTACACTGCGCGGCAGGCTTGCCTTGAGTTGGATTTCTGCGGGGCAGTCACGTCTGGTGTTCGGATGCAATCCGTTGACAAGCTCCAGCGCCATCAATTGGTCTACATTCCAAATGATAGCTCCGACGTAGCGGTAGATGCCACCACTGCATTCCCTACTACGGTTGCTTCGAACAGCATGTGCATCCCAATCGCGGAAAGCTCACGTCGATGCCGCTCGTGACGGTAACATGGACATCTGGACTTTGAATGGAGTTGTATTGAAAGCTCACCCTCGGATGCAAGATGTGGTGGGGAAGTCGAAGAAGTACAAATAGGCAGATTATTTCCATCTGTTGAGGAATTTCATCGGTGTCAGAAGCCAGTACAAGCACTTCAAACACTGTCTCGTGCTTGCAAGATGCACGTCCATCGTGCCCTCCTTGGCCTTGGATGGCTATCACTTGCTGTTGGAGCCCCCTTGAACAGTGCTTCATCTAATGAAGTCGAGGAGCGGGCAACGTCAGGTCTCAAGTCCGTCGCGTACTTTGCCAATTGGGTAATAATACCAGAATGCTCTAACTGCCAAGGCTTGTATCAACTAACACCTTACAGGATATCTATGGCCGGAATTATCAGCCACAGAATCTTCCTGCCGACCAGCTAACCCACGTTCTCTATGCTTTTGCAAACGTTCAATCGGATACCGGCACAGTTGTCCTTTCGGATACATATGCTGACCTCCAAAAGCATTATTCGACTGACTCATGGAATGATGTCGGCAACAATGTTTATGGCTGTGTCAAGCAATTGTTTCTCTTAAAGCAGAAGAATAGGAAGTTGAAGAATCTTCTGTCAATTGGTGGCTGGACATATTCCCCAAACTTTGCTACCATGGCTTCGACAGCTAGCGGGAGGTCGACCTTTGCGTCCTCTGCTGTACAGCTTGTTTCCGACTTAGGGTTTGACGGTATTGATATTGACTGGGAGGTAAGTTTATCCCGACCGATAGTACATCATCTTGCTGACTGAGCAGTACCCTACCACCGGTACATCGCCAAATGACATGGTGCAGCTGTTGGCTGCGGTCAGATCTGTAAGTACACCCTCTACATGTCGACCACTTGAAAGTGTTTTGCTCATCATATCGCAGGCATTGAACAATTACAGCACGCAAACTCTCAATGGCTACCATCTCCTTCTCACTGTCGCTTCCCCAGCTGGTACGTCTTGGCTAACCTGACCTCCATTTCGTTCTTTTGCTTGCCACTCACGCTTGTACAGGCCCCGCAAATTACGAGCCGATGAATCTTAAGGGAATGGACCAATATATCGACTTCTGGAATCTCATGGCCTACGATTATGATGGATCTTGGGCAAACACTTCTGGACACGACGCTAACGTCTACCCTTCGACTTCAAACCCTACTTCAACACCTTACAACACCGACCAAGCCATTGAGTACTACATTTCCCAAGGCGTCGCTGCCAACAAGATTGTCATGGGTATGCCAATATACGGTCGTTCTTTCCTTGACACAGCTGGCCCTGGCACTGCTTACAACGGAGTTGGCCCCGGTAGCTGGGAGGACGGCGTCTGGGACTATAAAGCTCTTCCTCAACCGGGTGCTACTGTCAACACAGATACCAGTAAGCTTGCACTACTTCTGCTCTTACATCTTATGCAACTAGCTCACCGTTTTTGTAGGTATTATGGCCAGTTGGAGTTATGACTCAAGCAGCCAGACCATGATCAGCTACGACACCCCTCAAATAACCCAGCTAAAGTCCAACTACATCAAGTCGAAAGGTCTTGGTGGTGGTATGTGGTGGGAAGCGTCTGGCGATCGCAACGACTCCCAGAGCTTGATCAGCACGGTGAGTCCACTCCCATCCAGTCTCGCATGAGCACGGATTTGGGGAAATTGGTTGCTGATGACAACAGCTCGTAACGTCCTTTGGCGGTGTCGGCAACCTTGACTCGAGCCAAAATCAGCTCAGTTACTCTACTTCACAATACGCTAACCTGAAGGCTGGCTTCCCAGGTGGCTAGAATTTACGATCATGATGATGACGTGAATGATAGAGAGTTTGGAGTCTGGGGGCTTGCTGGGTTCATTCTGTACATACTTCTTTACAGTAGCACTCAATACCCTTTCAATTTACAGAATTTCGAACGCCTTCATCGATGTTCTCCGGTAGGACCAAGCCTATCTAAGGAAAGTGCGCACGTCATCGGAGATGTTATAAGTTGGCTTCGAATAACTTTTGCTGAGAGGTTCAAGAGAATTTATTGGAAGAACCTAAGCGAGGGGACGAGTAAGTTCCCCTCGCCGAGAATAAAGGTCATGCTGCCATCAAAGTCCTCTGGCTCTCAGGTTGCTTCGTAGGATGTTCTTCGGAGTCAGTCGAGAGATTGCTAGAGACGTCTCTTATTTCCATGGTTCCATGAACAACAATGTTTGACTTTGCAATTCAATGAATGATTTTGAGGCGCATATAGAGGTTTGGAAGAGTACTCGTCATTGCGAGCACGCCCCTTTTATTCCTTGGATGCCACCCAACATGATCTGAAATCATGACTAGAATAGAGTTTGTAGAGCTTCTGACACAGCCAGTGCAATTGATATTCGTCTTCATCCGCTGAAGGGTGTTCCGCACTCTTTGAAGTGTCCCATCTAGGCCAAGTGTTGCAGCATCATCTCCGGGGCTGCAGAGGTCTGCGATGCAGTGCAGTTGGGTACTCAAACATGCACACCCACTCGGAAGTTTCGGAGCAGAGGAAATCGAATCCTGCCCGCCGACAGCAGGAGGTCAAGTCAGGGCTGAGGAGAAATCAAGCGGAGGCAGGGGAAGGTCCGCGTAGAGACCCAGATGAGCATCGTAACCGGCGGCACCGCTCAGCGTCAGGTCGCCGTCAATGTCGACACCTGCTGGCTGCTCGACCTCAATCGGTGAGTCCGCTTCTCCAGGATTGCGCGAATTCTCTGTTTCAGTAGCTGAGAGGCCGCTCAAGGCGCCGCGCCGGCGAGGCTGGGGAGATCCTGAGACATTTTGCGGTCTCTTTTTCCTTCCTCGTCTTCTCGGTAGGCTGTAGCGACAAGGCACGCGCAGCTTCTGACATCTCTCGCAAGTGAGCCCATCCTTGCACTTTATTCTTGCAGTTCTACAGGAATCGCATGCAGCGTTGGGTTTAGCAGCTTGTGGTGGTGATGGTGAGCTAGTTGTCTGGTGTCCCGGATCATGAGACTTCCATTTTCTTGTTAATGCAGGGGGCACGCTTGCAGACGAAACCATGTCACACTGTCACGCGCGAAAGGCAAATAGACATGTTTCAGAGCTGTGTGTATGCAGGTGGGTATGTGAATGTTCGTACCATTTTGGGTAAGATTACCTTACGTACTCGGCTTCCCACTCACACGCTCAATTACACGTGACTCGAGAATACCTGCATTCCATTTACATGGTTGTGGGCATTTACACTCAGCATGACCCCGGGCCTAGGGATAGCTGGTCCTACGGAAGTACTAAGCCACTCTAGCTACACCTTTCTTAGTTCCTGCGTCTTGTATCCAATCAGCTCACTTGCCCTCACTATATCCATCGAGCCCCTGGACAACAATTCTTCGTTTCTAGCATATCTATATCTTGCTCTAGAACCTAAAGCGCAATGGACCAGCTTATGAATATGTTTGGTGGCGGGGACAACAATGGAGGCCGACCAACCAGTGACGACAACTATGGAGGCCCACCGCCCGGTGATGACAATGGTCCAGACCCACAGCCGGGCAACGATAATAACGAGGGTCCACCACCCGATTACGAAAACAACGAAGGCCCGCCGCCGGGTAGCGAGAGTGAAGGTCCGCCAGAGCGTCGCGAGAATGAAGGCGGCCATACAGTAGTGGTCGAAAAGACGCATAAGTCTGCCAAGCCAACCCATGGAGGCAAAGAAGATTTCTTGGATAAGGGCAAGTACCCTTTACACTCTCGCTTGTGCCTCGCAGACCCTTTGGCGCATCTCCGGTTTTCCTTAGTTGCTTCTTTGGTCGTATTGCACCGCTTACTCTTGTACGTGGATCTTTAGCACTCGATGCTGTCGAGAAGAAGGCAGGCTACGTCCTACCCCGCGGTATAAACGAGAAGATCACGGACAAGGCTCGAGAACTTTTTGAGAAGCAGACGGGCAAGCACGTTCCGGACAAAGTCTCGAATTGAATTTCGGTCATATTCAGACTGCCGACGGACCTGCTGCAGTTTGATCGTTCGCGGAACGACGTGAGGTGAGGACAACGTCATTCTCGTTGGGGAATGGCAATCGAGTCGGATCAGAGGGATAGATTGATCAGTGAATATAACCGGGCTGGAGTTTCTCTTGCTAGATGATGATACCCTATTGTACTTACTCTTCAGGACAGTAAACTCTGAACTCACTAATTAGACACATGATTCTCAAGTTAGTCGATACCAGAGTCGAGCCTTGGAGAGTCTTGAAGTGGCTCTACTCAGTCCTGAATGTTCATGCTGTCGGTGCTTTTACTCCTTTTCCAGGGCGAGGACGAAGACTCCCTACACCGACCATAAGTGGAAAGACTACAGTCATGCGAAAAAAAAAAAAAAAAAAAAAAAAAAAAAAAAAAAAAAAAAAAAAAACAA
>JAGFMJ010000615.1:0-11678 GCA_021030925.1 Trypethelium eluteriae
GCAAACCCTTTCCCCCCTCACCCCCCGCACACCTCCACGCCAACTGCACCAGCCCCAAACAAAACCGCACCCAATGCCCCACCTCCATCGGATCCACCGTCCCCGCCACCTGCCTAAACTCCACCGTACGCGCCCTACCCTCCTTCTCCGGCCTCACCAGCGGCCGAAACGCAACGCGATACCCCCTGCCCCACCCCAGCAACCTCACAGTCCTCTCCAGCGCGCTGCGCCCGCCCGGCGCGTCCCTCGCGCCACAGATCTCGCTGCGCAGCGCCGACAGCGGGCGATGTGTCTCGCGGGCGCTGCGTCCGTCGGGGAGCGCGACGGCGGGTGAGCAGCAGTCGTCGTAGCCGCCGGTGTAGATGTTGTCGCGGTTGGACTTGAGTTCTGCGTCGGCGTGGGGGCCGGAGCGGCGGTGGGCCGGGTGCAGCGTCATGAGGGCGTCGTCGTAGAGGAGCGTGAGGTACGCGAGGTGTTGGATTACGGGGAGGGGCCAGGGCGCGCCGGAGGGGAGCCCGATGTGCACGTGGAAGCCGCAGTGAGGGGTGGTGGTGAGGGCGGCGACGATGGCGGCGGATTTTGCGTTGGGAGGTGCTCGGAGTGGGAGGAGGAGAGATGAGAGGTCGGCGGAGAATTTGTCGGTGTCGCTTGCGAGGTAGGGCGGTGAGATGATTTCGAGGCCCCACGAGTCCCAGTTTTGCTGCTTCCCTTTGGATGTGCCAAAGGTATCGGGGAAGGCCTCGTGGAGTTGTGTCCGCGGGATGCCTGGTACGTTGGGCTCGGGGGAGAGGTGCCAGCCTTCGAAGGTTGCGAGCTTTTCCTTTTCGGCGTGGACATGAGTCGGAGGTGCCTCTGGGTTCGATGCGATGAGGCTCTGAGCGATGTGAAGAGGCTCATCCGTATATCCACGAGGGTTCCCGTTACATTCTTGGACGGCCCAGCTGTCGTAGCGAGTTTGCTGGTACCTTAGGGACCGGAGTGATGGCTCGAGATCGTCGGAGATGTCCCTAATCAGTTTGCAATCGGGACGTGTTCTCATGAGGTGCTCCTCGATCATTTCCCCCTGAAAAGCAAGTACACCTTCGAGCTCGATACCAAAGGAGAGAAGGGGATTTCCACCATTCGTACCTGGGCTAGCAACCTCAGGTTTGACCTCGGGTAAAGTATCGAGGGCAGCCTCAGTAATTAACCGCATTTGCTTGATGTCCGCCATTTTTGGGAGCTGCTGGACAGAAGTTTTAGTTGTAGCCATCTTGATAGCTACCGTGCTTGTGCGTTGATAGAGGCGATGCTGGGTTGGAGCTTTGATCGTGTAGAGAAGAGGTGTTGAGCGCAATGTAGTAAGTCTGTGCGCTTGAGAATGTGAGGCAAGGTGAGAGTTTTGAGAGGTGGAAAGGGAACATGATTTTTGGGCTGGGGGACGCCTTAAATATATAACGAGGAATCACCAATTGGGGAGCTTTGAATCTTTAGTTGAGAGTGCAACGCCAGACCATACATTAATTTTGGGTATCATGGAGCTTAATGGTCCTCAGAAAACTCTAATACAAAATACACAAGCGAAAGTAGAGCAACCCCCAATAGTCTTATTTCGCGACCAATCAATAAGCCCGCCCGTTATGATAGACCATGGTCTGTGTTTACTGGTTTGACTTTGTGGAAAAGCGACCAGGCCCAATTTCTGAGGCTGTCAAGCTTCCTAGATGCCCAGGATGCCCAACCATCGGAGTCGGATTTGTCATCTTCATTAGTTTCGTGAACACCAGTAGCTGGAGGATCTATTGAAATCGATGTTGTGGCGCCAGCTGGCATAGAAAAAGTGGTCGAATGGAGAGATTCTGATATTGACTGGCCGTCTGCAGGAGGATCATTAGGGACTTTTTGGGGGATGACACCTTCATCCGAGTGGAGACCAATAGGCTTTAACGGTAATCGTAACGTTCCATTGTTTGGTACAGGACTCACACCAAGAGAGTCACAGACAAGGTTGTAGACTTCGGTGTTCTGAAATACCTCAACCCTGCTGCCCGGCTTGTGAGGGAATGCCGGGCCCCTGGCAACGAAAATGGCACGCATCAGAGGGTGCTCATGATCATATCCATGTAGACCTCGTGGGTGATAGACCTCTCCAGTTTCTAGTGACTTTTTCAGGTCAAACTCGTCCTTGGTGACGATGGCCCATCCAGTTTTCGGCACAATCCATAGCGGCGCTATCCGGTGGTTGTTGGAGAAGTGGTATCGCTCGGGCATATCTTCATCCCTCAGATAAACTTCAATGCTATCAATTTTCTGAGCCTTTTCTTTTAGTTCATTGTAGAGTGGGCGTAAGTTCATTTCGTCCTTTGGCCGAAGTCCGTAGAGCGGCCAGCCGTCAATATGCTCAACTAGATCTGTATCAATCAAATCTTCCAATTGCAGAAGTCTGTGATTAGATGTAGTAGCCATGCCATGGTCAGAAACAACAATCACATTCACAATGTTCGTGAGGTTGCGCTGCTCAAGACCTTCAAATAGGTCATTAAGCATCTGATCCACGTCTTGAATGGTAGCACGAATCTCTGTACTATTCGGTCCATAGCGGTGGCCGTCGGCGTCCACGTTTGGTACATAGGCCGCTATCAACTGTGGTCGCGGAGAATTGGTGGTGGCCGCTGCACTGTCTGGGCCTGGCAAGTCAAGGAGACTAAGGACACGTTCGACTTTACGAGACAGCACCTCCGTGCCATTGTACTTGTCGACATATGACGGCTCGATATCGCCAATATGCGCTTCGGATCCAGGCCACATATGAATAGCAGATCGCACGCCTTGGTCCTCGGCGGTTACCCACAGGGGTTCACCGTCCCACCACTTCGGTTGCATGCTTCGGGTGGGATCAGTATAGTAGAATTCGGCTTCAAGGTCTGGGTCCCAGAAAGTATTCCCTACTACGCCATGGCTTTCAGGATATAGGCCAGTG
Organism: Trypethelium eluteriae; assembly: GCA_021030925.1. Taxonomy (NCBI): domain Eukaryota; kingdom Fungi; phylum Ascomycota; class Dothideomycetes; order Trypetheliales; family Trypetheliaceae; genus Trypethelium; species Trypethelium eluteriae. Next base: position 2,960 of record JAGFMJ010000615.1, read on the forward strand.
ACTAATGTGAAATGGTTGGGAAACGTGACACTTGGAAAGCTGGGGAGCATGTACTGAGGAGAGATGCCATCCTGGATGAATGCATTTAGTGTCGGCGTGAGCCCTCGCTGCAGGAAGTCTGCTCTGAAGCCGTCCAAAGATATCAGTATCGTTGTTGCGGCGAAATTTGAGGTACCATTCGAGAGCGTAAGCTTAGCCAGATCGATCGCGGGGCGTCTATAAGAAACTTTGTAGGCGGCAAATAGCAGGGCCAAGAAGGTCAAGACGATAATAACATGGATGATGGTAAACCTGAATACCCTAGATTTTCTTGACTAAGATCTTTCAGTCAGCAGTCAATTGCTTCTTCGATCAATTGATGCATACCGATTTGCGTTGTCGCAAATTGCCTAATCGCTCCCTATCTGCCTCCGAAGAACTCCGCGACGAGTCAAAGCCTGCCCAACGGTCACCTTCTTCCATTTCGTACATGATTTCTGGCTCTTGTTGTCGACCGCCCCTCTTCAGCGTGCGTCTCACTGATCGTGCCAGTCTTCGACGCTCACGTTTGCTTGCCTTCTGTCCACCCGCCTGTTTCGAGCTTGACGGCAGGCGCTGTAAGCCACGAATGCCTTCTCTTCCATGGTGTCTCTCTATCAGTCGCTCCCTCTCCTCTTCCTCTTCAATTACGTGATCGTCATCACCAATATCAGACGACGGTCGGGTATCTTCATGATTGTCAGCTCCGGGTAGCTTCGCTCGAACAGAAAGTTGATCGATCTCTCCCGGAGTTCCGGCTGGTAACAGCTGCTCCCGCTCTTCTGGAGCCATCGCAGGAGACGGATGTTTATCTCAAGGGAGGTTCATGATTCGGCGCTTTGCGAACGGTACGTTCGTGGAGCCTGCGACATGTGCCAACGGTTGGCGTCTGAGGTGCAGTTTTGCGGCCAATTTTCGCCATCCGTGGTTTGCACCGTTTGGCCCCACTGCGGATCTATTTTAGGAAACATGAGATACCGTACACGTGGGTCTGATTTCGTCAATCCAAAATTCCGAAATATTGAATTGGCGTACGCTTGACTGGCAATCATTCTCCAGTCAGCTTTCGGACGCACAATCACAAGCCTGTCATATACATAGCTCGATACCTCTGCGCAGTCCTTTCACCTAGAGGTCAAAGGCGGTTAGATTCGTATGCGCCCCTAACTGCTCCAAATGTTTCCTGATTAGATTCAATGTTCGCATTAATGACCTTTACCTTCCAGGCCTTACAAACTTTGGATCCCAGCTCACAATCCGATTCTCTGATGAAAGGGGTTAGGAGCACTCATTAAAGATACATACCTTTATCTAATAAGGTTCGAAGATCACCGAAGGACTAGTATCTCGAAGGGACCCTTGGGCCATGATTAGCTTATCTACGGCGATCGAGGGACTGCAGCACCTCTGCACCGTCTGCTTGGAGTGCCAAGTACGGAGGAATGTTGCGTAAAACCCGTTTCCTCCCTGGCGCCCATGGCTTTCTTCCCTGCAAGCAATCGGGCAACCGCAAGGGTCTTAATCAACGGCAAGTGACGCGTCAATGAATTATGGAGTATCTCTCAGGGGGACTAGGACTAAAGTAAGAGTATCAGGAATATCATGCAGAGATTATGCAACCTCCAAACCGTGCAGATACCTGCCGCTCGATTGTCTACGTCAACTGCGTAGGCGCACTTGCCTCCAAGACGTGCGTCCTCGCATCTATCAAGGTAGGTAATTCAGACCGCTTAGGTGCCTGAATAGTCATCAAGGTCCCCAACTCCCCATCATAACAGGGTTCATCATGCAGTACATCGCTCATAGATCATACCTTAGGCGCTTTTCCCAGTCGTGCCATGCCAATCTTTCACGTGCCAGTAACTCTAAGGTCGGACCCTGCGTGCCTTAGATACCTTACCTAACGTGCTAACCTGTAAAAATGCCGTTCGCCTTAGAGCGGGGAGCGCCAGGGGAAGGTTAAGCGTGATCGCGTCGGAGGCGTTCTCGGATTCTCTACTGAGAAGACTTCAGGGATATAGATGACACAGCGTTGCACTTAATCGATGTTCATTCTCCAGAATCCAGACAAACCATTCCTACGCATTTAAATCATGGATGCATTTATTGCACAATAATCGAAATAGTGGCTGCGTTACCTTTACTTGACACGCCAAGATTGCCAAAAAAGCAGGAGTCTGGGTAATTTGCTGGAGAAATATTTTCTGCGCTCTATGAGGATCTTTGACCACTCTGATCACCCTGCACGAAGTCTAGATAGCAGTCTTTGCTCTTGGCCTACTAGGGTCGGATGATTGTTGAGTGAAGAGCATTTCCACTGTGTTTCCCCACCTCGGCGGATGAACGGAAACGCTTTAGGTGGACGAGTACTTGATTGAAGATGATGCCGAAGTCTTGTAGTCTGGATTTCGAATGGCGACTTGCAGGATAGGCGAAGAGCTGACACTTGATTCTGATACACTGTTTGGGAGAGGGGAAAGTGGGCTGGCGGGGCATAAGATCCAAAGTCTCGCCCGACTACAACCGGCCAGAACGACTGCAATCGAGTCATTATGGCCAGTGATCTCGCCATGATCAAGCTTGGTCCTGCGCGTGGCTGCAGGTAACAGAAGTCGCAGATGGCTTGCAGGAAATATGCCGAGCGTGCAGCTGTACCTCCGTTGTTAGACATCTGAGACTAAGCAGTCCCTGGATCCACTCAGAGAATGCTTGGACGATGATGCTTCCTGTGCCAGTCACCATCATGTACTTGAGATAAAGTCGATTTCGCAGAGACAATTGATGTGCTGTATCTTGAAAGGGCATGCGGCGTTTTCTTTCTTTCTTTTTTTTTTTTTAGTGCGTCGTGTTGAAACGAGAGGCATTGGCAGCTTGATAACCCATAAGAATGGTTGAGTTTTCAGAGACGATCCGGTAGCGAGAGCCGAGCGGTGTCGAGCCTATTCCAGGTACGCGTAAGGTAGAAGGCGAGTGAAAATTCTTAGAGAAAAGGTGAGGTGGAAAGTCGTAATCTCACTGGTAGAAGCCAAGATATAGCGCAATTCTTTGCCGCCATTCGTACGAATCTGTCCATTCAAGCCGGTGATGCCCGAAGTATCGCGAGTACTGGAGGGCGATCCGGAAAATTTCGTTGGCAGATGGAAGGCATCTTATGCATCTAGCAGGGCCCCTCCACGGTATCGTCTGGTATAGCCTGGTATAGCCTGGCATCGTCTTGCCTAGTCAGGGTTCCAGGAGAGCATCGATGGCAGGCCCCCACACTCGCTTACCCTCCTCTTCCACCTCTTCATTGTTGCGCGAGCCCCGCGATCCGTCCGTTACTGTGTCACTAATTATCGCTGACTGACCGTTTTCGACACCACTCCCTCACCTCACCTACTCGAACAAATCTATCGGTGCCTACTCTCCTTTCGACTCAGGACTGCTTCCTATGATCACTTTGCCTATCTCTGAGCCACTTCACCATTACCTCATACCTCGATCTCGAGCCCTGTGACGCAGTTGGCACGAGTGCCTGACTGGCCTATCAGCAAACGGCAGGGACGTGCACCATCATTCGTGCCCACAGCAGGGTGGCAGATCCCACTAACCTCGCACCCTCATACCCTTTCTCCGCATTGGAGCTTTCCCCAACAGACAAGCTTTCTCCTTGCCATTGGCCTTCTTTGCTCGTCTCTCAGACTTCACTGTTCCCTCGGAGTTTGGCCACGCATTAATTGGAGTCCCTGTTCTGGATTTCTCCCATCGCCAAACGACTAGAAATTTTTCAAACGGTGGCTCAACGGCTCCCGCACCGTTGGAATTGAGGAACTACATCACCCACCGATAAATCTCCTACAAATGCCCTATACTCGTCATCCCTGAACGACATCCCAAGCGAATGACACGTCCGACAGATCTGGCTTAGGGGTGGCCTTTTGGCTGTACAGAAGCAGATCACGGTGGCCAAATTCCAGACAGCCTCAAAGACAACATGGCCGAGGTCATCTCTGTCCCTAGACAGCCCGACGGCCATCCTTATTTTGCCTCGACTGCTGCAATACGTCGCTCAAGTCCTTCACAAACCTCCCTACGGTCCGGCTCTCCTAAATCATATGCTTCGTCCTCGTCACCTAAAGCTCGTCAGCACCCATCTGAGCACACCGAACGCCTTGCAGTAACGCCTTCGGCGTACCCTCCAAGTCCTCCACAGTCTTCTCCAACCGAAATCTCGCACTCTTCTTCATTTACCTCTACGCCAGCCAGCAGCATTCCGTCAAGCGTTGCCGCGAGTGAAGAGGATGACCTATCCTTCCCAACTTACAATGATGACGATACCTTCATGTCTACTGGTGAAGAACCTTCTTGTCCTCCAAATACTGCTATCCTCCAAGAAACAGACACTGCATACGCCGCTGGCCAAGCAATACTTTCTCAACCTTCCTTTCCACCCGCCAATGCCATAGACGATACTTCTCTCCGGATAGAGCCGTCGCGACATGTCGACTATCTTTCCCATGAGTGGCAGGAAGAGGATATTTGGTCTTCCTGGAGGCATATCGTTTCAAAAAGGAAAATCTACGGTGAAAGATCAAGGCTAGAAAATGCTTCTTGGCGAACTTGGACAAAGTCAAAGTATGGCCTCAGGACCGTCTCGCCTGAGACTTTGAATTGGTTGGTCTTACTAAACCAAAATTTGGTCGGCTTTCCTACCTGCGTACTAACAAGATTAGGCTCAAAGAAAGTGACGTGACTTGGCTATATGGTCCATTGCATCAGGCTTCTGACCGATATCAATCCCACCAAACATCCGAGCCTGCAAGTTGTATATCCAAAAACAACTCGTTCATCAATAAGAAACCAATTCTAAAAAAACGTAGCATGTCGGAAGTCATGTTGCAGCGGTCCTTGTCAGCTTCTTCGCTCATCAAACAGGCCGCCGCTTCAATCCAGGCTCAACAAAGTGCACAGCAATATGGCCCGGAACACATACGGGAGCGGCCAATGCTTGGTCGAACCGCGTCGGATTTCGTTACATCAGCACTTCCGTCAGCCCCGCCTAGCCGAGATACAATTGAAGAATTCTCGTCATCGCAATCATCTTCTGGCTTGACAACCCCCGATATCTCCCGAGACCGCCATATTCGCTTTGATGATACGGTGGAACAATGCATCGCAGTCGATGTCAAAGATGGGGAGTTTGATGAAGAAGAGCAATGGGGATATAAGGATGATGAGGAAGACTCCTCAGACGATGGTGTAGTGATGATGAAGTCGTCGACGACGACTAAGAAAGCTCCGATTGGATCACAATGGAGCTCCCGAAGTAACTCCGCCACTGGAGCTCGGCCTTCTATCGAGAAACTTCCCGCCACAAAGCTCAAGTCTCGTTCTGACTCGCCAGATCTACTAAGTATACCACAGAGTTCCAACCCCAAGTTCTGGGGTAAGAAAGGTCATCTTTCTCCGTCTGCTTCCCAAGAGACATTGCGTCCTTCCCATCCATCGAGCAATTTTCTCTTGCCGCAGGATGAAGAAGAGGATGATGATGCAGGTTGGCAACCTTCTGGTGCTTTTTCTAACTTTCGTAGGGATAGTCTATCGCCCAGGCACGAGAAAGCACCGGTACCCTTAGAAGAGGAGCACACTGAAGAGAACCCTACTGGTCTTCGAAGGACCCCATCTGGCATGTTCATGCCTTACGAAGAAGATGAGGATGACATCGTTGCGACCAGTCTATTCGGTCGAGTCGTCGATACCGTGAACACAGCGAGAGATATTGCACACGTGATTTGGAACGTTGGGTGGCGGCGATGAGAATTCCACGGGCTTACGACTACGACTCTCTGATCTATTTGCATTGCATTTACACGGCGAATAAGCATCAAACGTGAGGCCTAGCGTTGCATTCTTGTTTGACTCTGTACTCTTTTTAGGGATTCGGCGATTGTCTTTTAGCATGAGTTTCGGCGGGCCATGCGTTTGACGGAGTTCTGCGTGTGGGAAATTGATACCCATTCCCAAATTTGGGTGGCCGGCCCATGGGAGAACACAGAATCCATGGATACCTCACATAGGCGGTCTTGGGGTAGCTTGAATCTCCCGATAGGTTACAATGAAGTTGCCATAAAAGTTTGAGATGCTTGTTTTCACGTTGCATGAGAAATCATTGCCTAAACCCAATAGATCCAATAGTGCTTTCCCTGAGCATTGAACCGTTTCCCGCAGGCGATGTGACAAGACTAACCGTGGTGTTTCAGCATTACACTCTGTATGGGCTAGCTCTTGATGGAAATAGGGTTCGCTGGAACGTGCCGGCCCCGACTCACGACTCACGCGCGACCCGGGTCAGACCTGCCGAACCATTCGTACAAAAATCTGTTCTGACCCTTCGCCTCTCACGTCTTACGTCGCCTTCGAAGTTATGCTAGCTACGGAAAACCTTCCCTCTCTTTTCGCCCGAGCTTGCCTCAATTCCCAGGTATTCGCTTCCCGGAGGTAGCAGCAATCATGGCAGACGTCAATCCGGCGGATCTAATCAATCGCATGCGCAGTGACGAGGACTCTGCCCGCAAGATGGCAGTTTTCAAGCTGCAGCAGGTCATTGGTGATCCATCCTTCGCGGATGTCTTCATCCAAGCTGGAGGACTGTCGCGACTGCGTAGCCTCTGCCTTCGCACATCTGGAAATACATTGGCCTACAGTCTGGGGTCATTGAATAGGCTTTTGGAGCTGGACATGGGCTGGGAGATCATATCTAATGAGATGATTGAGCATGTAAGGCTTGCAGATGTCCAAAATTGGGAATAGATGCCAATTGACCTCATGTCCAGCTCATTGACATTGTTGTAACTCAACCACTTGTCAACATGCTGCGAAGCGCTCTGTCTATACTCGTCGCTATTGTATCCCGCCCTCATACGAGCAGCTCACAAGCAGGAAGCTTTGGATTTCGTGCGCTTAAGCCTGCACTTGCAATTCAACCCTCCTTTCTCGAAATGCTCGTGACCCGTCTGTCCTCTGCTGACCACGCACTCTGCGCCAATGCTCTGTCTCTCATAAATTCTCTTATGCGCGATTCCATAGCTCACGAGCCCGAAACCGACTGGCCAAAGCTAGTGAAGCGTCTTCAAGATTTAGGGGTCATCAAGGCGGTTTACATGCTAATGCAAAGCTCCTCGTTGACCGATGTCGCCTCACCGGTCCTCGAGTTCCAATCCCTGACGAAAGTCCTCCTGCGCAAGTGGCGAGAAGTCCACGTCGATCTCGAGAAGCCTGACCACCGACGAGCTCTGAAAGCACTGCATCTTGCTAGCAACCCTCCACCGAAAAGCCTCTCAGCCTCTGCCGATGCTACCGTCAACGACGAACAACGAGATAGTACGGAAGACGGAGACACAGATAATGGCAAAACGCCTCTCTCTCGGAAAGCATCAAAGAACATGAGCCGCAGACACCATCCTGAAAAGTGGCGACGGTTGGGCTTTGCCACGGAGTCGCCCTCGTACGAGTTTGAAGAGGTGGGATTCCTTGGTATGATGGATCTCACGGACTGGGTTCGGCGGTATGAGGATATATTCCAGAAGTTACTTCTCGAGCAGGCGTCAAAGCCTCCGGAACAGCGATGTCCCATTGCTCGTGCGAGTCTAGCCGTGACGTTGGTCTTGTATGATCACTTTGAAGTGGATAGGGGTGAAAGCGAGGATACGCGGCAACGATACTTAGTGCTCGATGGTGATAGACTGGCGCTGGATCGTGTATTCAAGCCTTTGCTCCTTCAGTGGTCACGGCTGCATTGTGCTGGTGTGGCAGCTTTTCTACGGCTATGGAAAGAGACGGGCGCGGAAGCCGAAGACTTCAGTAAGGTGGAGGATTTAGTCCGTATATTGGTCGAGCAAGTTATTGGACAAGCGCCACGAACGAAGGATCTCAGCGAAGTGGAAGAAGAGATGGGAGATATGGAACTAGGGAGATTGAGAGAGTTGCAGATGGATTTGCTCGAACTGACCTACGAGGATGCTTGGGGTCACCATTTGAAGTAAGCCAAGGGTGGCTTCTGCAGACCATCTGATGCCATTGAACGAGATCGCTAACGTCACTTTAGACAAGTTCGAGACGAACTCAACCACGAAGCTCTCCAATTCGTCAAAGAACAACGCATCCGCTGCCTTCTTCAAGGGGCTTGGTTCCCTCATACCTCCAACTTCCGCGCCAACGGTGGTGCTGTTCAACCCTCATCCGCATCTTGGCGCTACGTCAAGCTCTCCCACAACCGCCGCTTCCTCCACTACGCCGACTTTGATTCCAAAGCCACCACCGATCCTTCCCTCGACAGCCTCGTCGAGAAAATTGATCTATCAACCGTCACCTCTGTCACCTCCAACGTCTCCGCCTCCTCTCCTTCCACCGCCTCCTCGGACTCCACCCTCAAAACCCACCAAGCTGCCCTCGGCAACTCCAAGCCGCACTCCACCGCAGCCTCCGCACCCGCCCACGCCAACGCGAACACCAAGATCACCATCCACGGTTCGGCAGCCGCCGCCACTCCATCCGGACGCACCAACACTCTTTCCTCTCCACCCACCACCAGCAGCACCCGAAAGAATAGTCACCACCACCACCATGACAACAACCACAACAGCAACAACCAAAGCCACAGTCCCCTCAACGCCCACCCTCCCACCACCACCACTACTCCAGCCTACCCCCCCTCCTCTTCCAC
>JAGFMJ010000616.1:0-11671 GCA_021030925.1 Trypethelium eluteriae
CTGCCCCTAGCCACCCCATGCCCCCGACACAACCACCTCACCACCTCGGGATTCACCCTCTCCGCCACCCGTTCCGGCCAGCTTCCCCTTCGCCACAGACTACTCCCCGTCGCAAAATTCAGGTACAGCGGGCCCGGCGGCACCGGGTTCTGCGCATCAGTCGTAACGCCCGGGATGGGCACTATGCGCGCCGCTGCGCGTGCGAGGTGTGCGCGGATGTGCTGGATCTTTAGTGGGAGGTGGCGTGTTGGGTGGGTGATGTCGCAGTAGTCTTGGACGCTGAGGACCGGGGTGGTGTGGTTGGGGGTGTTGGAGGGCCAGTGGGCGGCGTTGATGCCGAAGTGAGGGGTGGAGGGGGGGGAAGAGGAGGAAGCTGGGTTGGGATTGGGGTTGAGGCTGCTTTTGTGATTGGTAGCGTCGTGGGAGGATGAGAAGGATGAAGAGGATGAAGAGGAGTGAGGTGGCTGAGGGGATGAAGAAGTAGAAGGGTTGAGCTCGAAGCGGCGGAGGAGGACGAGTTTGCCGCGGACGGCGCCAAGGGAGGGGATCATGGGCGCGGTGTACCAGCGTATGGGATCCTGTTGAATGTAGTGGTCGTGCAGGATGCGGTGGAATTGGTGGTCGGTGGCTGAGCCAGAACCCTCGCGCTTGAGAGAGAGGACAATGCTTTCGGAGGGGTGGGATTCAAGGAAGGCAAGAAGTGTGGTCAGGAGTGGTCGAAAATATTTGGGACCCGTGAGGGAGACGGGGAAGAGACCGTGGACGAGCAGGAGACCATCGTGGCTAGAATCGTGGGGGCGTTCGGGCTGAAGACGGATGTCGAGGAAGCGGATGCCATTCTCGAGTTGATCGAGGAGAGCAACGGATTGGCAGCGGACAGAGGGGAGGGCACGATAGTAGGTGTGTGAGTTGTGCGTTCCTGGGATGGAAAGGCCTGAGAGTGGAGTGGCGTCATGCAATTCTTTCATCCATGAATCAAGACTTGCAGGAGAATAGATTGCAAGAAGCATATCTTGCGGAATGAAGACGCCAGTGAACTGGAGACGTGAATTATGGGTCAAGGGGACGAATGCTTGAGATGCGTTACTCGAGGGAGGAAGGTTGATTCGGTGTCTCTCGCCACATTGATCGAAAGTCAATCGCACGACATCTTTAGAATGCCTCTCGGCAAGTTTGACACTTGTTTCGACAATCGTGAACGGATCGATCTTGATTGAGACATCTTGACTATTAAAACTCTGCGCATGCTTGACAAGCTGCAAGGCTGAAGGCGTATGTGCAGCGGTAATAAACGAACCAGTATACTTGTCTTTTCCGCTGCTGCTTTGTTTCAACTGTTCTTTCAATGCTTCATAATATTCAATGAGTTTCAGTTCTAGTGGATGTATAGTTAAATTCCGGATTTTTAAAGGAGGTGTTGTCATTATTATCCAAGTCTAATTCTTTGGCCGACTTCTAATTTGGTCGAAATCGCTGACATAAGCTCGCTTCAAACGACCTTCCTCGTAGACTAGCTTAGACCTGGGGTTTTTCCATAAGATGTTTTGTTCTTGCTTGTGTGCAATATACGACGAGATTCGATGTCAGAACATCGGTGAGTTGTTGGTAGTATATCTTGTGGGAACTCCACACGATCTCAAAGTCATCAAGAAAGCTTGTGCATTGGATGATTTACCACGGTTCTTGCTATACAGCCATGTCCACGTATGCAGCCAGACCAGCAGTGGTCATCATGATCCTTGTGAGGGTATCCAGATAAGCTACGGCATACCCCAATGCATTTCAGTAGCAAGTCAAAACGCCACAACAATGCCAAAAACTATTGAAACTGCCACAGAAACAATGAGAATAGCCGTATGAAATGGAGCAAATATACACATGAGTAGCAGCACAAGATGTGCATGAAAACAGCAAATCCATTTACGCCACATCCATGAGCCGGCGCATGTCCTCAGGTATATTGCCTTTAGGTGAAATAGTCTCGCGTCGTCGTCTGTCCAGATAGTCGTCAGAAATCTGGGAGCTTCTCCTCCCCGGGAAGTCATCGGAATTTGGTGGTGTTACAGGAGAATCCAGATATACGCTCGTCCTCTTGGCGTTAGCAAGATCAGGATCAATGCGATGTGGCTTGTAAGGGGGCGAGGTGTTGTTGCGAAGGTTCTGGGGCGATAGGTCGTGCATTGGAAGTGAATGAATATTCGTCTGCAATGTTGGTGCGGATGGTTTCTTCTGTGGTCGTCCTCGTGGTTTAGGCTTCGCCTCAGCATCTGAGACCTTAGAAACATCCGATTGCTTTGCGCCCTTGCCAGTACTTGTCGTTGATTTTGTTTGCTTGAATGCCGAGTTGATTTTCCCATCCGAAGCTTCCGCTTTCTTTTTAGGACCGCGTTTCTTGGGTGGAGCCTTCGGTTTCGCTCCCTGGACTGTGTTCTTGAGGGCATCATTGATCGTCTTGCCCTTACTTGCTGGATTTCGAAGCTTGGATGGTGGCGGCTTCAGGGCCTCCAAAATATATTCAGGAGAATGCTCGGACTTGAAGCTAAGGACTGAAATCGGTGAACCAGGAGGAGATATTGCCGGCTCTGTCCTGGGTCTTTGTGGAGTCATCAAAGGCGTCGCCAGACCTGTGGTCGACTTGTATGGTTTAAAGGACGAATTGTACTTGAGCGGAATGAGCACCTCCGGTTGGCTGGCTCCTGCTGCTTTCCACTCTTCGTCTGTGACTTCTCTATCAGGCGAACTCTTGTCATCCCAGTGTCTCATCGCCGCCCATTTTGCAACTTCATCGCTTCGACCCTTTACAATTAGGTCCCAACAATTGTCGAATTCTTTTCCTGTAGGCTCAGGATCACTGTTGATCCAGACGGATACTCCGTCACGTCGACCTCTAACTGTTTTGGCCATTTCTCGGACAATTCGCTTGACTCCTGGTACTTTGAGCGTGGTCCCCACCACAATTAGCGCATCAGGTCGTTTTCGTAAATCAGCTTGTGTCACGGACCCTATGGCTTCGTCATCGGGATTATGCTCGTTATACAACACCATACGTGGTCGCATGCGTCCTATTCCATGACTCCTCTTGCCAGCGTGATCGGTGCGTACGCGATCGGTCTCGGCACACTCTTTGCATGCTGGCGGAATTGGGCCGTCGAAGAGATCTTTCTCAAAATCTCTGGGTCGATGACATTTAGAACAGACCATCATATCAAGACCGCCGTGCAGCTGAATCGTTCTCGGCCACGGCCCTTTCCGAGGGAGAGGGACTTCAGTTTTGAGAGGTTCAAGACGCGTGTCCAACCCGTCAACATTTTGCGAGTAAAGCCGTAGGAGACGACCTTCATGTGCCAGAGTCGCAAGCAAATGATGGAATTCGGTCGGGTGGGCGGCTTTGGTCTGTGTCGACATTTTGCGCACCATTTCGTGGAAAGTCGAGGTAGATACATCGTCCTTGTACACCGACGCGTCAAACAAATGCTTGCCTGATCCTTTCAAATTGTGTTCTGATTTTAGCGTCGAAAAGAGTCCAGTGGAGGAACGGAAATCAGGAATGCCTGCAGCGACACTTATGCCGGCACCCGCAACCACGACAATCTTCCGCTTTTTATGCAAGACCTTAAGTAATTTTTCCAATTGTTCTTTCCAAGAAGCGGAGTCAAGCTCGGAGTCGAGGTCAAGAAATTGGGTTGTTCGTGGTTTGTCGGTGTCGGTTCTTCTGCGCTTCGCGGGTGGAGGTTCGTTGTCATCTAAGGATTCACGCTTCTTCTCCTCAGGACTGGGGGTTCCACCGACCGAAGATTGCTGAGTTGGAGGCGGAGATGGATACATGTCTGAGGGAGGAGTGGGCGATCGAGATGGAATGGGACTCAGCACTGAGCTCAGCTCAGAGAGACTGCTGGTGTCGTCGTCGTGGAAGTCCATCGTCGCAAAAGGGAAGCCGCGAAGGGCAGGAATGCGGGAAAAGGCAGGCGCGCTAAAATGTGCGGTAACAGTTGCGGTATTACATTCATAAACGACAGATTTGTACAAATGTTCAAGGGAGAGATTAGGTAGAGTGTGGCAAGTGGGTGAATGGAGCGAGGAGCGAATGTGGATAAGTAAGATGAGAGAGCGACCGGAGTGGTGAGGAGCGGCAGACGAGGAAGCGCGGTTGTCAATGCTGCTGCAGATGTGCAGATGGTGAAGGTTGCGCGCGGCCGGGCCGGCTTTATTTGGCTTTATTTGGCTCCCCCATCCCACGTCCACGTCCCTCATCCCCCATTCCCCGTGCTCCTGTTTGGGCCCATGAACCATCATTACCTACTGCTGCTGTGATTCCGTTCAATTGACAAGGCATTGCTCCGTTAAAGTCCAAACAAACCAAAATACGGCCAGGGTATCTAAACACCAAAGTCCACGTCTTTGTTGCGAACAATGCCTTGCTGCATCTCCGATGCGCATGAGGCCTGCACCAGAGTTGCGGGGACTCTCAATCAATGCAGGTCAATGACAGCGACATTCAACACGCACAAACATTCCATCTGTTGTCTTCGACCAAACCCAGTATGATTGTCATCCACAGTTCTTAATTCTCCAAGTCCTAATTACGTAAGATATCGTCTGCTTCGGTTCATTTGTTGTTGTTTTGATGTCAGCCCCGGTCTCGGGCTCGGGTCCCTGTGACACGGACGGGAGGCGGTCGGCGCGGGTCATGCTGCGTCCATTCCGAATCAGGGTAGCGCAACCGCGATCGCCAGTTCAATCGCAACTTCCTCTCCGCTAGGCGCAAGAATGATAATTCGCCCTCGCTACGTTTCATCCGCAACGTTGGACTACAGTCGAAATAGGTACATGTGGTGTTCATGGCGTTTTAAGGTTCTCATGTAAAAGTGATACATGTGTTTTCTCAATTTTTGTTGCCTCCGCAATCCTACAAGTCAAATCTCTTATATCTCAACATGGATACCAAAGAATCTGACTATATGGACGAGCTGTTTGGGGAGTCTGAGCCTGTTCAGAATGATCTCTTTGGGGAGAACGACACTGTTCAGGTGCCTGTGCCAGCTTTACCGACGCCGAAACCAGTCCTTGACCGGTTGGCAGAGCTCCAGCTAACTGGATGCTGCGAGTAAGTAAGAAAATAGTCTACTATTACTGTGAAAACAGATCTCTGATAGAAATGTTCCTGTAGTAAGATTGAATGGTCCAGGGCCGGCGTGGTCGCGTACATCGGTTCCGACAGTCGATCCGTCTGTCTACGCGTATTTTGTCGAGGTGCTAACAGTACGGAGTGGGATCTTGGCGAAGAGATTTCTCTTCCTATGAAGCTTGTTTCCGACGCGCCTCATCTTGTACATCTTTCTTGGAACAACAGTGGAACCATTCTTGCTGTCTTGGATGCTTGCGGTCGTATTGCCCTCTATGCCAATTCGGGTGCCTTTGGTAGGATGCAGCTTCTACGGAATTCCGAACAGGACGATGAAGACGATTCAGGAAGAATTGTGGCATGCTATTGGCTACCAATGCCCATAATGAAAGGAACGGCCTTGACCGTTAGGTCGGCAACGCGACTAACAGACACGAATTCGTGGTCATTCCAGACGGATTTTGAGCGAACCCCCGGTCCGTCTCATCCCGCCGAAACTAAATCAGCCTTGATATGTTTGACCATGTCAGGCAAGCTTAGGTTTCTATACGATGCTGGCCAAAGCTGGGCTGAAAGGACTCTTGACTTGGGCATTGCTAAGACTTGTGATGATTTTCTCACTCACGCCTCTTTCGCTCCAGATAGAGATGCGAAACTCCTTCTGGTGACACACAATATCTCCCGACAAATGCAGCTCTTCTCAGTACGCCTCAATTGGAATGAGAAAAAGCAAGTTGTCCGAGGACAACAGTTCACCACAGGAGTGGACCCCGTGATGGAAGCTTCTACTCTTAATACAGTAGCCTTCTTCGCTCCATTGCAAAACAATGTCGATGAGTCGAGTCTGGCATCTATGACGGACTTACGAGATACTTCGCTTGCCCAGCTCACTCATCTTCAGCTTCTCCCTGCTTCCTTTGACTTGAACTGGGAACAACGAACACGCCCCTTGCTTGTAGCCGTGTTTTCCCATGATGGGAATACAGCACATCCAAGTAATGCACACCAAGGAGATTTCAATGTCATGAGCCAATGGGAACTACATAATGTACAACTAACTCTTCATCCGACGTTCAAGGAATTGAACTCGAAGGCCAAACCTGCAAAGCCAGAGTCGTCTGTTCACCGACTAGTGTTGCATCGAAAGCCTGATGTCATATCAAATGGCCACGTGTTAGCCTTGAACCCGCTACAGTCTGACAACATATTAGTGATCGCTCTAAGCGACGGTTCAATAGCCTTCCGGGATCGTACCACAATGGAGCTCATCCTGCCCCAAATAGGCGCTGAACAGATAAGTAGTCTGCCTCAGTCCGGCCTTGCTTTCCCAATAAGCAGCGAACATCTTGGTGTATATTATGCCTTCTCTATTACTGGTTGCATCGCTGTAGCTATGGACGCCGAAGGCAAGGTGAAGATGAGGAAATTGGAGATGGCTGTCGATTGGAGTGACGAGTCTCAGCCAGAACAGCCGATCATAGCTTTGGTCTCCATGTACTCCCTTGCCTGTTGGTTTTCATGGAGCAATGATGATGTGCTCGCCACTCTTCCAAAAAATACCAAGCAAGAGCATCTGAATATGTTCCAACGCTACGTCTACAATCCGGCTGGTGTGAGCGTTGATTACGCCACAAATGAATCACAGAGGGACACTGTCACCTTGTTTCGCTATTCAACTTTCGCACGGTGTCTCAGTGCTCAAAACATCCTCGACAATTTTCATCACGAAGGCACTAATTTACCATTACCGAAGAAAATTGCCTGGGCCATCTTGAACATTCGAGCCGTCGCTATCACTCTCGGTATCACGGTCAAAAACGACAAAAACCCTTCTCCTTTAGATCCGAGTCTCGTCTACCAGATCACCGGCATCACCTCCTGGACGCTCGACTTGATAACTTTCATCATGGACGGCCTCTTCACTCTCTCCGACGCCCTCCGCGGCTCCGAGCTCACCGCCGCCAATGTCTCGCGCGAAATCCAGAAACTCAACACCCCCGCCCTTCACCTCGTGCTCCAGAGCATTCCGCGCATGCTTCTCCGCTTCAACTGCCAGTACCTGCACCTCGCCCTCGCCAACGCCACCAAAAGCCGTTCACAAGCCGACGACCCACGTGACCGGCGCATTATCGAGGACTTCATGGCGCTCTTCAACGACGCGCCTGTGAAGTTGCACCTCTTCCGGCGCATGATCGATGAGACGGAAGGCTGGATCAAGCGCGTTTATACGGATCCTTTTGGCGAGGAGGCCCGCGTCGAGGCGGAGAAGACGATGCTGGTGGAGGCGGGGGTGCCGGAGGCGTTGATGCCGGTGGTGAAGCACCTCGTGGGGCAGGCGATGGAGCGATACCGCGCAGAGATGGATCCGGCGAAGATCTATTTTCACGATATCAGGTGGTTGGGGTTGACGGATGATCGGGCGTCGCGGATGTTGCTGGAGGAGCAGAAGTTTGATGTGCATATGAAGAGATTGATTGGGCCTAAGGCGAGGCTGAGGAGGTGTACGAGATGCAGGAGTGTGATGGATGATACGCCGAGTAAGACGAAATCACCGCCGGGGCAATGGTTGACGTTGTTGGAAAAGTCGTGTATTTGTGGGAATATTTGGATGGCGGAGCCTGAAACGTAACTTCTATGGAGCTTTCTGGAGTTCTTTGGAGTTGGGAATCCATAGTGGATTGTATCAAGGTCTCTGGATAAATATTCTTATTAACATATGTTCATTAATACCCTAGCAACATAGATAAAAGGGCGTCAAAAATCTTGACTTCCTCGGGGCATAGATTCGTTCCTCATCTTCAGAGTCGCTATTATAGCAACCCGAGGCTTCCAAATATAGCCACAATCAAGCTCAACAGTGGTCCGTTGATGTTCACCTCTGCCGCCGGACGGGCAAGCCCAGTAGCCGAACTAACGCTACTACCCGAAGACGTTCCTGCTGCTCCAGTAGGACTACCGCCACCACTACTACCGCTTGCCGCGCCTCCAGTCACGCTCGAACCCACCATACTGGAGCCAGCCGTACTCGCCCCAGTCGCACTTGATCCTGCCGTACCTGTCGCCCCAGTCACCGCACTCGACCCAGATACCGACCCGGACGACACACTCGACACCGTCGTCGTCATCGACTGCGACCCTGCCGTTCCCGTTCCCGTCCCCGTCCCCGTCTCAGTCCCTACCCCAGAAGTCGAGACCGAACTACCACTACCCACCCCCGTCTCTGTGCTCCCCGGCGTCGTCACCGTCACCGACATCCCACTCGTGTCCGAACTCATCGACGCCGTTACGACGACCGTGTCCGAGCCGCTGCCGAGCGGGACGCTGTGGCTACCTGGAATGGTTGACCCGCTGAGGCCGCCGACGTAAGGGAGCGTGCGGCTGGGTCCTGGCGTTACGGCGGTGGGGAGGGAGCCGCCGAGGGTGATGGTGGGCATTCCGGAGGAGGGAGTGGGAGTGGCATCGGCGATGGCGGTGGTGCCTTGGGGATTCGGGAGTCAGTTTGGTGTTTGGGAGTTTAGGAAGTTCGCGAGGGGAGCGGTACATACATGCTGCGTCATTGGGGTTGGAGCTCTGGCCGCCTTGCTGGATGGAGGGCTGGAAGCATGGACGGCTTTCGATGGAGGACTGAGCGCTCGCCGAAGCGGCGAGCAGGGTGCCAGCGAAAAGATTCTGTAGTTGAAGTCGCATTTTTAGATGGGTGTTGTCGATTTCAAGAGTGGTGAATGCGTGCTAAGTGGTAACGACGGGCAAAAAGGAGTGTCCCGCTGCCCGAAGAAGTCATTGGGCTGGCCAGGTGAATCTCCTCGGTTCTTAAGGGTAGGCATGGTGGGTTGCCGTGGGAGTCGTCGTCAGCGGTATCTCTGCTCTCCAAGGATTGACGTATTATCCTGGCTCGAAGCTGCATGTTTGAGGTTGATCATCCCTTAAGCCAATCGACGCTTTGCAGGCTAGCGCGGCCGAGGGGAAACATGATGCTTCCTACGCTAACCCCATCTCATCAATACTACCCGTGTTCCTAGCCACCGTTGTTAGTACCTCGCATTTTCGTTGCTTACCTTACGTCCTAGCGAACACTAAGTTTTTTAAATGCAACTCAAGCCTCAATTTAAGTTTTTCCAGTCTGTCTTTCAGTGGATCTGCAAGGCATCAGTTTTCCGTCCATCTTATACCAGTCATCGATTACGTCAGTACCCAATGTCAACACTCAGGAAACAATCTTGAGAATGGAAGCCGCGCTGGGTATCATTGGAGCAGTCGGTGTTGTCGGACAAATATTTGATGGGTGCATGAAAGCATATCGAATCTTTACTACAGCAGCGAACCAAGGACGAGATAGCGAGCGCCTGGTATGCAAGATTCGTATCGAAGAAGCTCGTCTCGGAGTATGGGGACGAGAATGGGGTGTGGTCGAGGGCAAACTCGAGGCAAATCTAGCTGCAGCAGATTGGGGACCGCCAGGACTGTATACTTTAGCAGAGACAATCTTATCGCAGCTCTATTCGACCATCATGGATTTTAACAAACTGCAAGATAGGTACGGTCTAAGAGAAGCAACGCCTGGGAGCGTAGATAGAGAAGCTTACAAGAATTCCGAAGATCCTCGGAGCTCTGTCGCAGCCCGATTGAGAGATGGCCTTACACTTCGAGCTCGCTGGGTTGTAGTGGACAAGGAGAAGTTTGAGGTCTTGCTTGAAGATCTAGGGTATTACAATGATCGCTTAGAAAAATTGTTTCCCCCGGAGCGAATCTCCACTTTCCAAAGAACCTGGACAAATGAATTACTCGATGCTACGCAGAGGAATGTGCAAAACCTAGACCTCCTAGAAAATGCTTCAAGCGGAAAATATCCTCAGTTAAATGCCCTCGCGAAACTCAAACATCTTCGCATCAACCTGGATGCCCAGGCGCCATCAAAGAAAATACTATCAACTTCAGAGCTGAAGGTTCCTCGCTGGAGGCTGACATTTGATGGTGCGACAGATTCTGCCCGGATTCATGGAGTGTATCAGCGTCCGACAGATGCATTGAAAAATGGACAAGTCTCAGAAGAAATCCCAGTCCTCATAGATTTTATCTCATACGAGCACTATCAAGACATGGATACAAGACTTCACCTCTACCAGAGGGTGGACAACCTTGCGCGGATGCTTCACTCAGCCTCAAATAGACATCCTGACTTACATACACTTGACTGCTTAGGTTACGTGGACGATACAGCAGCAAGCCGCTATGGTATCATACATATGCTACCGGAAAGCATCCCGAAGTCACCAGCATCGCCGAGTTTCCTCTCTCTTTCAACCGTAATGGATGACAATACCCGACGAACTCCAGACCTAGATGCCCGATTCCATTTGGCGCATTCGCTCGCCATTGCTCTCTGGTCATTTCATTCGCTTGACTGGCTTCACAAGGCATTCTATCCCTCAAATATCCTCTTCTTCCCTCCATCTCCAGTCGAGAGCGGGAGCACCCCTGTGCACCATAACCTTGATCATCCTTTCGTACTCGGCTTCGATTCCTCGCGGCCCGAACATCTATCAGAGATGTCAGCGGCGGCACAACCCTCTCCAGCACATCTTCCAGATTTATATAGGCATCCAGATAGCCTAGGTATCTGGCGGCAAAGCTACAGGAAAGCGTATGACATTTACTCGCTCGGTCTCGTGTTGCTTGAGATTGGTCTATGGACAAAAATAACTGGCTACTGGAAGCAGAAGTATTCCTCCGCCGTGTTCAAGCAGAGACTTCTGAGCGGGATCGTCCCACATGTAGGATCGAAAGCTGGGTCAAAATATCGGACAGTAGTAGAGAGATGCCTGAAATACGGGGATGCGCCGGACTCGCAAGAAAGCAACGGGAATGAGAAGGAAGGGGGGACGAAAAATGAAACAACGATCCCGCCCAATCAGATGATGGAGTGGGTAGTCATGTCTCTGGAAAAATTGAGCGTTTGAAACCGTCATATTCTCGGTGACGGGAATCTTATTTTCGTTGCCTGCATTGACGGCGCCTTGCATATTTGGGTCTGATCAATCCTTGTTGCAATGGGGCACGCGCTGATTGCCTATCAGCATTAACGAATTTCGTACAGTGCATGTCTATACGGAGTAGGACTTTGTAATACAAGCTCGGAATATGCCAACCAGGCTATGAAACTTCCGCGGTACTACCCAAAAATCTACGACAGTGAGGTTCACGGACGCAGGAATGCCCCCACGTCATTCATCATCCTCATCCTCGTCTATCACCCGTCTCTTCTTCGTCCTCACTGGCGATCCATCCCGCGGTCCTGACGACTCTTCCACCTCCTCGCGAGCAGGTCTCGACCTCTTCGGACTCCTCCTATCCTCCACAATCCCATCATCCTCATCCTCATCGTCATCATCCTCCTCAATCTCCTCCTCATCACTACTCCCCGCCAAAAACCCATCATCCTTATCATACTCATCCTCCTTCGTCCTCTTCCGCCCCGCATACTCATCCTCATCACTATACTCATCCATCCTCCTCGGCCTCCTCTTCGGCTTCGCCCTCGGCCGCCCGCCC
>JAGFMJ010000617.1:0-11600 GCA_021030925.1 Trypethelium eluteriae
GGGAGAGTGGACGCCGGTGGGGAGGGCGGTGGGTGGTGTGGAGGGGGATGGAGGTTCGAGAAAACGAGGGGAGGCCGCCGCGTGTAGAGGATTGGAGAAAGCGTAGAGGTTGGCTGGAGTTGGAGACGAGGCGTGAAGGGCGCATGCTAGAGGAGGAAAGTGTGGTTCAGGACGCGGTGGAATTCTTTACGATTACGCGGAAGTACAAAATTGCGAATGGAGTCGTGAGCTCCATGACTGAATTGTTTGGACTATATAAGGTATCCGTGCAGTACAGAAAAATCCCGTCAACTCTTGGAGTGGTTTCCCATTTGAACGCCATTGCTGCATGCCAAATTCCCAACCACTCCGATTTCCTTCCGCTCCTACTAATAGCCCAGGACACTCCCGGCCGACGCGACTAATTCTGTAGTATCGTTTTGACTAGCTCTAAAAGCCCACCCATCAGTGATCGAATCCTCAAATACAGAAGACCAGCCTGGGCTTCTGCGTATCTAGCTTACCGGTATAGTTGATCTCCCCCGAACTCGTGTCTACCGCCTTGAGAAGCTCATCTACCTCATCATCGCTCATCTTCTCACCCAGGTTCGTAAGGATGTACCGCAATTGTCCGACGCCAATAAAACCCGTCATGTCCTTGTCGAAAACTTGGAAACCGCGACAGTATTCTTCGGGCTCACCGGGCTCGCGGAAGCCGCCAGGTCGGTTTAAGACTTTGGAGAAGGAATCAAAGTCGACTATGGATAGATGTCTTATCAGCGAATGTGTCTTGGTCCTAAATGCAGGCAGCAATGTGGCACTGATTCTTCTCTCAGGTGTGTGGTACGGTACATACAGTCTCCGCCGACGCTCTTCTCCAGATCTTGGATCTCTGCCAAAGTCGGATTCTGGCCACAAGCTCTCAGGAGGTCTCCTAAGGAATCGCGCGTAACGCGTCCATTGCCGCGCTTATCGAAGAGGGCGAACGCTTCTTTGTAGTTGGTGGATGCCTGTTGTTGCTGTTGTGAGCGTTGCGCCATTTTGTTTGTATAAAACGAAAGATTGAATAGGACGTCAATGACAGAAATCGCCAGTTGCGGAATTCACCCTGAAGGCATGGTACAGTGAATTCAAGTGAATAAGGCCTTTGCCTCCGCGGTACAGTTGATCGGCTGCAGGTATGAATGCTTCATTGTTGATTGGTCGTGCTGCGTGGCGCTGCAGGGACCGATCCTACACCAGGCCCAGGCTAATGGCGAGATTCAGGGTGATATAGAAACATCGAGGACGTACCATTCTAACTCTAGGTTGAGAGTCGGAAAAGTGTCAATGGAATTGAAGCTATGTCGATTGTGTATGAGACAGTAGAGATGGTGTTGCAAGGAGATGGCCGCGGTCGCGGGGGGTTCGAGTCGTGCTCGTTGCCATGGTGAAGACGCGCTAACAATTTCCCACGGAACAGATTCGCTACTTTTCATCCCTTGTCTCATAATATGTATCTACTTATTACTCCGTACCTCCAGGTAACACCAGTTGACCGTCACTCTACCAAAGGTCCGCCTGGGCTCATTTGCATCATACTCGAGCCGGTCTTCCCGCCTGTCTGGCATCCTTTCTAGGAGACAGATACTGTCTGCAAGTAGACGCATTGCAAGCCCGTCGTCTAATTTGTAGCACGATCAATAGCCTGGGAGAGCCTCCCAACGAGAGCAGACTCCGTATGACGCCTACCAGAGTGATTGATTTACGCAAAACCACTTCTCGCACAAGCTTAGATCACTCGCACGGGTCGTGTCCAGTAAGACGAACGGATCCAGCTTGTTAGCCGTCAGGAACTCATTAAGGCCCTCGAGACAATTTCAAGGATTCTTATTTGCCTTAAATATATGTCATGGTAGCTTTAGAAGGGTTGGCGTCGGAATTCGCAATCATCGACAAAGTGATCCGGTCGTCGTTCTGATGTCCGTCAAGAGCTCTCCACGATCAAAATTCCTGGATTCTACAGAACCACCTGTGAGCAGAGGTCTTTCCTTGGAAGTTGACTCGAAGCTGTCATGCCTTCGCGGGTAAGGTTGAACGCAGGCGTGAGCTGTAATTCTTAGCGACTACAAGTCTGGTAGTCCACTGTGGGCTCAATCCGCGTGCAAGAGCTTTGGTGAGTCGGAATTGTTCTTGATTGGCTTGTACTAGATTTTATTACTGTTTTCATCTCACTATTATTTCCTAACCTACTTTTGGATTTTGTGCTTGACTCTCGGTCTCAAAGTCTTGTCTACCAATTCAGGCCTTTATCCGCCCGTTTTATCCGAACCAAACTACTGCGACCATCTCCAGATTTTTTTGGTACACTGCCGAACTTTCGGCATACCTTGCACCGATCGCAATACATGTGTCTGTGGGGTTCCAAAGCTATTCAACCCTTGCAGCCTACCTATTTATCCATCCGTGCAAGAGATCTCTTCAGCCGCGGTGCAACACTTCTCCATGTTGG
This sequence comes from Trypethelium eluteriae, assembly GCA_021030925.1. NCBI lineage: Eukaryota > Fungi > Ascomycota > Dothideomycetes > Trypetheliales > Trypetheliaceae > Trypethelium > Trypethelium eluteriae. The sequence goes on from JAGFMJ010000617.1 coordinate 2,471, forward strand.
GTCATAGAGGAAATCGAATTCTATGAAGCTATAACTGTTCTCTACTCAACATCTCCTTTTTCTGTTTGAGCACTGAAATATGACTAAAACGTCTTCATACCTGTCCAGGGGACTGCTTCTATTGTTGCACCTATTTCCTGTAGATGCTGCCATCGATCGTCAGGCAATTGTCAGAAGCTTTAATCCCTACCGGACTGCTAGCTCCAATTCTACTCCTCTTCAAGTCGGAAATGGTAATTTCGCTTTCGGTGCAGATGTAACGGGTTTACAAACATTCTTTCCTTACAACATTCTCTCAACATGGGGATGGCACAACTCGTCTCTCCCAACCACTCCGGGACAGACATCGCCGGCGGATTTTACGGGACTCGACTGGTGGACTCACGGACGACTTGTAAACTATGACCAACCAAACCCGGCTGAAAATGATATCTCGAATTGGATGATTGGCAACCCACAGCGGATGAATCTTGGGCGGATTGGATTGTCGTTTGGCGGCCATGATGTATCAGAGCCTGATCTATCTTCTAAGACCCAACATCTAGATCTCTATACTGGGGCCATCATCTCCGAGTTCACTTACAATGGCTCCAAAGTGGAAGTGCAGACTTTTGTTGACCCTGATTCAACGACAGTGGCTATTGAGATTAACTCTGCGCTTATCTCCACCGGACAATTAGGCGTCTTCTTCGATTATCCGTACATGACGTACACCAATAAGTTTGAAGCTCCATTCGTTGGAGTATTCAATGCAACTACAAATCACACCACATCTTTGCAACAGAATGGGCGTCAAGCGCAGATCCAGCACGATTTGGATTCCACATCATATCTCACGACGATCTCTTGGGACTTGAATGCCACTATCTCCGGCCCAATTCCTTCTACTCACAGATACACACTTCAACCTTTAGCAGAATCATCAAATACACTTTCGCTTACAGCATCATATCACTTCGATCCGAGCCCAGACGCGATACCCTATTATTCTCCGCAGGGTCAAGGCACACAAATCAATACTAACATCGCCTCCATCAGAGATGCATCCTCTGCTTGGTGGGAAGCGTTCTGGAACACTGGAGCATTTGTCTCTATCAGCCGCAATTCTTCTGGCAATGCAACCGAATTGCAACGCCGCATTATTCTCTCTCAGTACCTCCTGGCCGTCAACGAGGCCGGCTTCGACCCACCTCAGGAATCTGGTCTTGCTAACAATGGTTGGTATGGCAAGTTTCATGCTGAAATGTTCCTTTGGCATCTCGGCCATTGGGCAAGATGGGGCAAATGGTCTCTTCTGTCCCGTGCAATACCTGGCGTGTATAGCCGATTTTTACCCAGCAGCATTCAACGCGCTGAGCTTCAGGGGTACGCTGGGGCACGTTGGGGTAAAGAGAGCGACCCCACCGGACGAAGTGCGCCTGGTGAAATCAATAGTCTCCTGATATGGCAGCAGCCACATCCAATGGTGTTTGCAGAATATGAATACCGTGCCTTCCCGTCCGCTTCTACTCTTCAAAAATGGGATGCCATACTCTCTGAAGCTGCAGACTTCATGGTGTCCTACGCGTTCTGGAATGACTCCACAGGCGTCTACGATCTTGGACCGCCAATGTACCCCGTTTCAGAGAACACTGACCCCAATGCTACCCGTAATCCAACATTCGAGCTTGCATATTGGCGCCTTGGTCTCAGTATTGCAAGCGACTGGCAACGTCGTCAGGAAAAACAAGTCCCAGCGCAGTGGACACATGTAGCAGAAAACCTTGCACCTTTGCCCGTTCAGAACGACTCTTATGTCATCTATGAGGGCATCGATGGTATGTGGAATAATGAAACCTACGACGAAGATCATCCCAGCATGCTGGGTGTTTATGGTTGGCTTCCACCTACAGCTGGATTGAATCTCACCGTCATGCAAAACACGCGTGACTTGGTGTACGAAACATGGAATTTCACTTATAGCTACGGCTGGGACTTTCCATTCTTGGCCATGAATGCTGCGAGATTGGGAGATGCAGACCAGGCAACAAATTTCCTGCTGGATGACAACTTCCAGTTTGATGATGCGGGATATCCTATCGGTGGTTCGCGCGTTCCCACACCTTATTTTCCGGGCAGTGCCAGTTTGCTTTGGGCAGTGGCCATGTTGGCTGGCGGGTGGGACGGAGCCGAGGGCAGTCACTGGCCTAAAGGTTGGCAGGTGGAGGTCGAAGGATTTGCGCCTGCACTTTGATTCAAAGCTTTTTTGTTTTAATGGAGTCCGTATGGGTTGACACTTGCACTAGAAAAGCGACACAAAGCAGTAAACAATACTTGTCTCTGCAGAATTCTTATTGCAGGTGGTAGAAAGCAGACAATCAAGAGATTACAGGGTCTTAAGATTGAGCAGACTTTCGAATTTTTCAGAGCGACTACAACGGGACTGACGAAGCCACCACCGAACATTCACTGCTCTCTGCAAGACTATAAAGCGCCGTGACTCAAATCCAATTCAAACGCGTATCCACACGTAGCTGGTCGTTTGAACGTCAAGATGGGCGACCGCCGCAAATCATATACCACGAATTATACTCAAAACAGGAATCGCAGGCAGAATGTAGTACGTCTTCGGGATCATCCTGATAATCAGGATCAGCATAAGAATGGCGTTGACTTCGTCGCGACGCAGCGTTGCTCTAGCAGTGTTATGCGTGTCAAGACCACCATTGAAAAACTGGTCATCCAGAATGTGTACCACGGTGACAGTGAAGCCAGCTCAAAGATGGAAGATATCGACGACAGTCAAGATGAAAGTGACAGCAACGACCATAGCGATCTGTACAGTGCGGAAGATGAAGGACAGCAGACGGAAGCAGGTGCCAATAAGGACGAGGATAATCAGAAGACCGTCAATCCAGAAGAACAAGGCTCAGGGAACTATCCCGATGGACAGGATCGTACGCGCCACACACGCCTGGGGTCTCTCGAGGCCGCTCCTTTCCACGATACACGCCCGGTTTACGACGGCTTTGCCCTCACGTACCCGGCATCTGTCGAGAATAACCCCGTCCCTGATACACACCCATTTCGCGATGAGTCTATCCTCACGCGCCCAGAGTCCGTCGAGACCAAACCCTTCCCTGAAACACACCTGGTCTCACCTACTGCAATCGAAGGCAACGTGAACAACCCGACGGTTCAAGATTCGTCATGCACCTGGTTGCGGCCGCTTGAGAGCGAGCACCTCGAAGAGCGCGAACAGTACTGCGATGAAGCGGTCAACATCGTACGCGGGTATATCGATCGAGTTTGTGACTCCGTGTCGCGTACGGAGGCGCTACGCGACATTGCTTGGATGCACTTCAAAGTGTGCAAGGATTCGAAGCGGCAATGGTGGTTGGGATTGGTGGCGGTAGAGTTGGGGCTGAGGATCAGCGCCATGTCGAAATCTGAGCGACGTATGATGCGGGACTCCGAGGGAGGGGAATCATGGCTTTCTACAGAGATGTAGATCTTCGGGAGTACCAATAGACCTTTGCTAGAGAGTGTGCTATACTATTGTTAGCATAATGTTAGGTGGGGGTTCTTGGGGTCCTGGCTTACAGCAAAGATTCGGTTAAAGAGCGCGCACTCGTTTGGGGAGTCAGAAAACAACTTTGAAAACATTTAATAAAACGGTTTGCTTCGATGTTCATCAGTTCGTTATGCACTTTTCGTCTATAAACTACGCCAGATCCCAAGTTAAATATCCTTCGCGTTTCCAAGTCTATCCGTCCCTCTTTATGTTCACCTCCCTCGTCAAGGTGATCTCGGTAGATTTTAAAGGTACAATGTCCATGCTGCCATGTTTCATCCGCAGATTTGATGCATCTCTACTTTCCCGCCAGAGTTTCCCTTCGCTCATGACGCCAGCATTGCTAACGACATGACTTTCGTATATGAACTGGGGACCAGCTTCTTCGGTGTTAGAGCCGATCCGTTGGCTTTGTTTATGGTTGGAGAATATTGTCGTTATTGGGATTCGGTAGTGTTTGAAGACAGCAGCAGCTGTTGGCATGCAGCAGACAATCATGCTGGCAGCCATTTCGACAATACTTGACAAGGGAGGTGAGCTTCAAGGAGAAAGATGTTACGGCCTCGGAAACTCACGTTAGTACCCACACGGGTATTACTGACCAGGTTGGATCCTGAACCTCAACATCCCTGGTTCGAAAGCGTAGGCAGATGATACTCGCAACACAGGCACTTTTCAAGGTCAACTTGGGCCTTGGCCCCTAGTGAGGAATTGGTCACTTACATGATTCCAGTAAGGAACATTGACGATACGCCAATCTTTCTCTTGAGTGGCATCTGCATCAACCAGATTATTGGTAGCGGGACGACTATCATATAGACATCAATAATGACGTTCATAATACCCATTGCGAGCGAGATCTTTGGTTCAGCTTGCAGACATTTCGGCTGGTTCATCGAGTTCGCATAAGCGAGTTCGGATTGTCCAGATTTCGAATAGCATAATGAAATGTTAATGGCCAGGACAGTGAGATAGAAGACCGCTGTAACAACGATACCGCAGACGACTTGGAGATACAGCCATCGGATAGGAGCGAAGACGTGCAGGTAGAGGACGAAGAGCGACGCTTTGACCGTCCAGATGCAGATTGGATAGAGACAGAGGATGACGAATGAGACCTTTCGTGAGAGATGCAGTTAGTATCGTGTTTTCCGCATATGGTCGAAGATAGATTGTTCTTACGCGTAAGTGTGGGACTGATTGATTGTCTACGTTAAGTAAGTCCCCAAGAATTACATCCCATATGTGTCGGCCGTAGACTTTGCCAGTGGAGGCTACACTCAAGTTAGAACAATGACGAAACTTTCAAAGTGGGAACATATGTGTACCTGCGATTGTGACTCCTACGTATGTAATCGTAGCGATCTGTATGATATTGTAAGCACTATCAATGGCCAATTTCCTTGGAAAACCTACCAATCCAAGTGCACAAGTTACTAAAGACGACCCTTCTGTCAGTATGGTTCATCGAGACTGGAGGATAGATTCAAAGTCAGGTTGTGCTTACAATCATCCCAAGTCCATTGTTTGATGAGATATGCTTTCGCCCAATATCTTAAAGAAGCGAATCCAAATACTAGGGGTAGACAGATAGCAGCAGTAGTATAGACTTCCCACGAATTGTCTGGTGGATTAAGGAGATTCGTTGTCTGGCCAGGCGGAGGTAGGGCAATAGGCTGACCCAGCGCCTCTGGAGATGCTGAAAATGGCATGGAGATTGAACGCAAGGCGCACTGCAGACTACATCTTGCGTGTGGTCATGAGTGAAATGCGTCGTGAAAAGCTAGAGACTAGTACAGAGTACGGAGTACTTGTAGAAGTACCATTATGGGAGGCATGCGGAGTGCCTCGAGGGACCGGTACAGTCTCCGTAGCCCACTGCAGCAGATTCCTGCAAGAGTGTGCCTCAATCGGACGATTTGCTCAAGGGTTTCCAGCGAATTACAGCTTGCGACATCTGCTTGACTCAAGAGCATCGCTTCCTTGAGGAATGATCATCTTGTTCCAGCCGTGCCACCCTAGAATCGTGCGGGTCTTAGATGGTGTCAGGGGCCCACGGCTGAACCTTATGGCAATACGAGCCCATGGCATTGGGAAGCACGTTGCTCGGGAAGCCGTGCAGGGGAACAAACCCGGGAATGGCTCAATAATGTCACCATGTGTTAACTCCATACCAGAAACAGCTTGAAGCCTTGAACATAATCTAGATCGTTTTCACTCTCCAAGATTTCGATTTGGCCAAGAGAATTCATAATAGTATTGAGGCACAGGGGTAATCCATTCTGGTGATGGGTGACCCGCGGGGGCACCCCTCTTTGCCTAATTATGTAAAGAAAAGGATGACTGCCGACTCCATAAGATGATGCGGAAAATAGAGATAGCTGAGGATTCATCAGTTCTTCATACTTCGATAGATCGATAGCTCTGGACTGGCCGCCTCCTTGCTCACAGTTTGATTCGCTTGCACGTGCGCAAGTCTGTGGAGTGAGGTAGGAGGTCTGGGCGAGCTTGTCATCAGGGACGGAGTATGTAATGCAGGCCGCCCTCAAAATCCCTCGTCTCATTGAAAATTTTACCAGAATGCTGGGCACGTTAGATGTTGGTGGCGCATGCTTCGGTTCTTGCGATATCTTGAGGGCCCGCTACCACGTCTCATGAAAGCTTAGGGCGACTCGGCCAGCCACCTAAGGATGTAGTCCCCCGGGGAAGTTTATGGCGGCTCCAGTAGACTCGGGTCCAGCCGTCGGAAGTGGATACCCGCAAATGAGCTGCCAAGCTGCTTCAGGGGCTACGTCTGAAAGATTTAGACTGCGTCAGAGATGGAACAGGCCGGTTCAAATTGGTAGACTAAGGAGGCTTGCAAAACCCTGCCTTTAATACTATTACAATATTGAATTTAGCTTATAGAGCTTTCGCATCGCCCTTCCTATTCGTGGCCTCGAGGAAAAAAGGTGCTGAATTAGTACACGCCACCAAGGTGCACCTGATGGCTATGTAGCTTGAATGATTGGGATAAGCCTGGCAGGCGCTGATCTCAAAGGATAGGGCCATGAGGGCGTTTTTCCACTCTAGTAGACTACAGACATCCTCCAAATATCGCTTGAAGTCTCATCATCGCTGTACGAATCTTCTCGGGGCTCTTTGAGCGATATTTTCCGCTTGCTGAGTATGGAATGCGTCTCAACGAAATCCTTGAAGCCTAGCCAGTCGACAATGTATGACCTACACCACATGCGTGGTGTGAATCTATATCAGTACGACATAGGACATGCACAATGTGAAATGCCGTGATATGAGATGTCAGGCAAAGTAATCTGCCAAGTCACTACACCTAGCGACGATGAGGTGGCATGCTGTCTCTACACTTTTCTCCCATTCTCTTGAATCGTGTGAGCGTTAGGAGACCGCCAAGTCTCAATGTCTAAATAGGAAAGAACTCGAGAAAGAAATGCTAATTGACGAACGAAGTTGTTAAACTTGACAGCTGTTCATCAATTTCACTATGCAAATCGTAGTCGGGCAGTCGCTGCCATTTACTCGACGTGAGCTCTCCTACCATGACCCTGCAAAGTGTTGTGTCACCTCTGAAGCAGGCACGCTCTAGCTTCGCTTCAACTACGGAGAATGATTAGGTCAGAAAGCCACAGTCGATAGATGACGAGTCCCCAAGGACTGGAGTGGACTGATCCGGTATTCTGCGCAATATCTTTATTTTTTGTCATCGCTGCGTCGGCAGTAGCCTTCTGTCCTCATTATGCTGCGATTCGCTTAGACCGTCGTAATTCTTCTCTGTGGCATAGCTGAATTCAGACGAACGTTCGAACCCCATGCCATTGGGCCTAAGACGTTGGCTGGTGGCCACTTTGATCCCATCCGCAAATCCTTCTCTTCGGTGGATAGGAAAGCGACAGAAAAGACGCGTCCGAACATGTGGGCACGTAAATCGCCACCACAAGTTGCAGCCACGGGCAACCCGTGCGAGAATGGTTTCCAGGGAAGCAGAGATTTGGCACGCAATTTACATAGGATCCCTTAAATACGCGCAAGGTTATTTGGGCATTGGGGACTGTGAAACAAGATACGGAGTATACGGCGACTGGTAAGTTATTCCCTTGCAATGGAGTGCGAGGCATTGCAAGAAATCTTCAAGAGCTTATCCTTGATATTGTGCTGTGTGCACCGTGTGGCTGCGATGATGCGGTAATACTGTGGCTGAAATAGATGACATCACGGCCGACTGCACCAAACGGCAGAAATCCAACCACTTAACGCCCTTTCCCCCCAAGCTTTACAAGCTCCAGTTTTATGCTAAGGGTGGCTTCCGTCGCTTTTACAACGTCAATTCTTGCTTTTTGCATTTCCTCACATATCAATTCAGTTAGAAATGGCTGCCATACAGATGCAAGACAACGATCCCCAAACGGAATCGCCAGCAGCACCTAGACCGAAGCCTGCTAAGCTTGGTCCTCGAAAGCCTTCCGCTTCAGGCGCGTCGGCACCTTCTGCTACGGCCAAGCCTGCCGCAGCTTCATCCACCACCAAACCTTCGACTTCCAATACGCCTGTAGGTACTAAGAAGCCAGCTACTTCGGCAGCTACAAATAAGACACCAGCGGCTGGAGCCGGTAAACCAGCAGCAACTGCAAACAAAACTCCAGTCGGTCAGGTTAAGAAGCCTGCTGCACCTGCGAACACAGATACAAGTAAGACTTCAACATCAGGAACAGCTGCGACAGGAGCAGCAAACAAAACATCAGGAAATGGACCAGCAAAGCTGCCTATCGGAGGCTCAAAAACACCAGTGAAACCTCGAACTGCTCTTGGAACGCAGAAATCGCTTCCAAAGACTCCTTCGACTCCTGTGACTGGCACGAGCTCTGAAAAGAAGCCCGCAACAGCACAATCTGCTGCGAAGAAACCTGCAACCCCCACCGCAGCGAACAAAACACCCGCCGCTAGTGCTGCCAAAACTCCCGTCTCGGCCGCTAAGAAAACTCCTGCAAAGGGTGCAACAGATGCCGCTGAGGGAGCCTCTCCAGCTGCAGCTTCCAAGCTGCTCAATGATACCGCTTCCCGTGCCCCTGCTGCAGCAAAGCAAGGTACTGGGGTGGGAGGAGCATCTCCGGCAGGAGCAGCCAAGAAACCAGCTGCGGGTGGTGCACAACAGAAACCTCCACCAACAACTGCACAGAAAGCTGTGGGCGCCGGGACGGGAACATTACAAAAGGGTACAGGTGCAGCAACTGGAGGTGTGAACAAGACTGTGGGAACAGCAACAGGGGCTTTGGATAAAGGTGTCGATGCTGGTGCTGGTATGTTCAAATTCCTTTTCTTGACCCACCACACAAGTCCCTATCTGCTTCTGTCGATTCTACTTTGAGGAACGCATCCGTTAAGCCATCTTCCCACTCCCAGCCTTCCTAAAGCCTGTCTCTCCGACCCCCGCCTTGCCTCCCTCTCGCATGATTTCCTGACCGACCCCCTCCTCTTCGCCCTCATCTCCAAATACGCCCTCAAACTGCGATCGTACGGGATGCAGCTCCCTCTTCACACCTTCCCACTCCCCCCCACCAGCAC